>VMDO01021259.1:0-35771 GCA_007922755.1 Pedetes capensis
GGAAGGACTCAGGTTCTGGTCAGTCATAGCCCTGCAGGTCATCCTAAAGCGGTGAGATGTTTTCCTGTGGGTGAGAGAGTACATTAGATCATTTTGGCAGCTGGAAAAAGAGCAGGAAAAAGAATTAAGGTGAAGGCAGAAGGACCAGGGTTGAGGCTGATACAGAGGTGCAAGGGAGAGTCAATATAAGCCTAAACCAGAGCAGTAGCAGTGGAGATGGAAAGAAAGGGAAGACTGTAGGAAGTGGAGTTGGCAGGACTTGGTGGATGCCTCGACATGGGAAGAGGTCTCCTCACTCATCTTAAGCTTCCCATGGTGATGTTAAGACAATGTCATTTTGGAAAGGAACAATTAGAGAAAAAATTGAAAATATATTGGCTGGTGATTTCATGCACCAAATTTTTAAGAACTCAGAAGACAGAGGTTCAAGATGCTTGTTGTTGTTGTTGTTAGGTGCCGTCGAGTCAGTATCCGACTCATAGGGACACTTAGAGGGTTTTCAATGGCTGATTCTTTCAGGATTGCCTTGGGAGTGGATTGCCAGGTCCTTCTCCCATTTTTGCGGGGCTGGGACTTGAACTCAGGACCTCAGAGACTGCAATGCAGCGCTCTACCAACTGAGCTAAATCCCAGCCCATTCAAGATGCTGTTAGTTGTGGTTGTTGTTGTTAGGTACCATTGAGTCGGTATCCGACTCATAGTGACCTTCATAGGGTTTTCAATGGCTGAGTGCTTTGGGATTGCCTTGGGAGTGGATTGCCAGGCCCTTCTCCCATTTTTGTGGTGCTGGGAATTGAACTCGGGACCTCAGAGACTGCAGCGCAGCGCTCTACCAACTGAGCCAAATCCCAGCCTCATTCAAGATGCTATATGCTACTTATTTTTCAGATTTTAGTTTTAAAAAGACTGCTGTTGGGTACTTTACAGCTACATGTAAAAAAAATTATACACTCAGATGAAGATGTACGGGCTTCATAAATTCCTAGTCAATTTCTTCAGACACCTTTTTAAAATATGAGGGGTAAAAATAACAGGTGAGGGGAGAACGACATTTTATGCCAATCACTTTACAAACAACCTGACTTTGCTGATGGGAAAATACACCTTGAAAAACTGCAATTCATCAATACAGCAGAGGTCAGACTCCAGTAAATAAAAGAAAATTGCTATAATTGCTGATAAAATGCGGCTTTTGTCATTTCATTTATGCATTTCAATTGCAATTAGATTAATAAGGACTTCAAGGGGGAAAAATTTCCATTGCAAACTACTTTTCAGATTGAACAAGCCAGGAGTTTCAGAAATAGCTCAGAATCTACAAGCAAGGTCCCAGAGGGACAGCCAAGGCCAGGTCTTCTACTTCCATAATCCTTAAGTCGCATATCCAGCTTAGATATATTGGGGATGGTAGAGGAGGAGGAGGAGGAATGTAGTAATCCAACTGGGATATAAGCAGTAAGGGAGTCCACTGTCTGTAGGGAATTTAAAAGTAGTAAAGAAACCAAAAGTCAGATTGCTTTTATTATCCCCATGTTCTGGAAATTGTAAGCAATATCAATGACAAAATACTCTTCCCAGGAGTCCCCTCCTCCCACCATATTTCTTGCTTAGAGAGCCATTGCCTAAGTCAATGGATATTTACATCAGCTACATGGCTATGGCACTTGATAGACACCATTCATTCACTTATCCACTCACCAATTCAGCAAATACTTATGCATCATTATCCTACCCATTATTATCCTAGTAGGTAGCTATTTTGATTCCTATTTTATAATGAGAGTCCTGTGGTGCAGAGAAGTGAAAAAAGTTCAAAAAAAATTCAAATCACTGAGTCACACGCAAAAGCTTAGAATTTAAGCCTAAAGATGTCGTAACTCGATGGCCCATGCTTTTTCCACCTCAGCAACACCTTGACAATAATTGATCCCAGGTACTACCTGGCCTTTTTCAGGAGGCAGATCTTTGCCTCTTAGTGAACAAGATCCACTTGACTTCCAAAGGATTCCCTTAAGAGAACTCAGCCTTGGGGACTCAGCTGAGATGGAAATTGGTAAAACAGGGTTATTTAGGACCCAAAATATAAGTTTTGTTTTAACCTAAAAGCAGTCCCCTCAGATTAATATTTCTTTTACAATTCTTATGAGAATAAGATATGTCTGGGTCAATGGAAGAAGGAAAAGGGAGAAAAAGTGGGATCAGAAAGTCATTTTCATGCATTAAGATATGAAGACCTGACTCTTAAAAAAAATGCTAGAAGTCACTCAAAGACAAGGTCAGATAGGAAGGAGCTGTTCACTAGAATGTAATAAATCCAACTCCCCATACTCCCAGGGCATCTACTTTGTGCCTAGGATGCCAAAAGGCTGCAAACATTGTTACAACTAGGTCAATAACAGGTCTCAGAGCCCATGTCCCTGTGAAGGGCTTCTCAGTCTTCTTCCATCTTACAGGATGACGTTCACATGATTAAACCTAATACTACCCAACCCCCTTGAGAAAAACCAAATTTTTATTAAAACCACCAAAAAATGATGACAAAGAAAATTATTTTTTAAAGTTTACTACAAGAATCATACCTCAAAGCATTATAACAATGTGTAATTGCTATGTTCGTCAGTTTTATGACACTGTAACCAAATACTTGTGCAAAAGAATTTAAGAGAGGAAGGATTTATTGTGGCCCACAGTTTCAGTCCATCATGACTGGGAGGGCATCGCAGAGCAGAGCAGCTCACACTATGGTGGCCAGGAGGCGGCTTTCCACCTTTTATTCTACCCACGGTCTCCAGCATATGGGATGGTGCTACCCACATTCAGGGCAGGTCTTCCCCACTTAATAACTCCTCACACCCAAAGGTGTGCTTTACTAATCTCCTAGGTACTTCTCAATCCCAATCAGGCAGACAATTGAGAGTAACCATTACAATTGCTGGCACAGCATCTGTAACATTCTATAGACTAAGGCATAGATAAGATAGGTTCAGTGTGACTCCTGGCTCACCAGATAGTACCTGTTCAAACAAAGCCAGGGATGCAAGTGAGTGGGAATGTATGAGAAAGCATGAGGCTCTGGACCAGGTGCTGTGGGAGCTCAGAGGCTGGTGGGATTGCCTCTAGCTGAAGATCTAGGAAAGGCTTTGTGGAATTGGTGGCCTTTGATATGTCTTCATAGAATCTTGACAGTGTATATTCTGGGAAAAGAAAAGAGTTTCAGGTAGGAGGAACAACTTGACTAGAGGCACAGCAGTGATAAAAATACAGACAACATTGCATGCCCAGGCACTAGGCCTTCAAAAGCAGACAAATCTAGGCTAGAATTAGAAGTGTAGTGCATAAAAGGCACTTAAATGCAACGCAGTGCCTGGCTCATAATAGTTTTCAAAAGACATAAACTGCTTCTTGTAGCCAAAGCAAGATGAAATGAGGATTCAAAGTAGTCAAAAGGCAATAAGTAGGAAATAGTGAAATTGTAATGGGTACCTAGATTAACCAGATTCAGGAGATTGTGACTCTCACATTGTGCCAGGTGGCCTCAAGGACTCCCTGCAAGAAGTTAGCTCTCTGGGTTCTGGTAACCACCTTTGTGAGCAATGGTGAGAATTCTTGCCTCTAAGGTGGTTCAAATCCTCCCTGACCACAATCTGAGGCACTTATGCAATTGAACTCTGGGTATCTAAGGGCACTGATGCAAGCCTTCTCATCCCTCTTATCAAAGACATCTAACTACATGCTTTAGACTTAAGAGATTTGAATATATAAAGAGGATAGTAATATGAATGCACCTATAACACTTTTTTGCATACAGTCAGTACTCAATAAATGGTTGTAATTATTCCATCATTTAAAATAAATTATAGAAAAATGCTATCCAAGGAGTGATCCCAGTGAAAATAGTTGAGTGGGGAATTCCAAAAGACCATCTTTATGCCAAAGCACAAAATAAACTGGTAACAAATAACAAGGAACACCTTTATCAGTACTTAGGAAAGGAATCAAAGCTTCACAATAACCAGGAAAACACTTAATAAAGAAAAAATCTGAGCCGGGCGCGGTGGCACACGCCTGTCATCCCATCGGCTTGGGAGGTGGAGGCAGGAGGATCACAAGTTCGAGACCAGAGGCAGTCTGCATAACTTAGCAAGACCCTGTCTCAAAAAAGTTAAAAAATGGGCTGAGGGTGCAGCTCAGTGGTCCAGCACTTGCAGAGCATGCAAGTGCAAGGCCCTGGGTTCAACCCCTAGTACTGAAAAAAAAAAAAAAAAGAAAAGAAAAGAAAGAAAAAGAAAAAGAAAAAAGAAAAAATCTGAGCCTTAATGTTTAAGAAAAATCTCTGTTGAATCACTAGCTCACCACTAGGTTATCAGAAGAGTGATTTCAGTGGCCTCACATGACAAAGAATGTGGCCTGACAGGATTAGTTCAGAGAAGTCACTGAACAAACAACTAAACAATATTTATCAACAACAAATCCTGCAAAGAGGGGAAAATCTGGTTTACAAAATGATCTCATAATATTTCAAGTGTCCAGTTTTCAACAACAAAAGATGAGGAGGCCATACAAACAAATAAGGAAGCAGAGCCTCTATGCAAGAAAAATTACTAGAAATGGTCTCTCAAGGAGTCCAGATATTGTACTTACTAGACAAAGACTTTAGATCAACTGTTTTAAATATATTCAAAGAGCTAAAAGAAGCTATGGACAAAAAATGTTTTTAAAAAATATAAGAATAGTACCTCATCAAATATAAAGTATCAATAGGACAGAAATTATTTTAAAAAAATAAGAGAGAAATTCTGAACTTGAAATGTATAATGATTAAAATGGAAAAATAATTTTTGTTTAATGATGAATATGGAAGAAGGATGTACCAGTCCATCCCCCAAACAATCAGCCATTGAAAACCCTATGAGGGTCACCATGAGTCAGACACAACTTGACAGCACCTAACAACAACCACAATGAAGAACAAATAAGTTATCTATTTGGAAAATTTTCCAGATAAAAAATTTAAATCTGTAACAGTATTTTTAAAGAAAGAAAAAGAAGAAGAAACGAGTCACTAAATGGTTTATACAATATATTTCAGCATGCGGAAGAAAGAATCCACAAACTTAATGATGTGTCATTATCGATTGGTCTTTATAGCCTCTACCTGAGATACACCATTCCATACACAACTATTTTGGTACCTCTTTCACATGCACTCCAAAATCATTTAGAGTCAGGAAACTGGTATGATCCTGCCATCTTGATTTGCAAAATTAGAAGAACACATCTGGGTTGTCAGCTGTCACTGTAGGTGAACAACTCACCTCTTACAGTATTTTATGAAACTGGTTCTGAGAACTTTTTAGAGAGGAAAAACTCAAAAACAGAGAGGAAAAACTCAATAGTAAAAATTAACTAATTGGGAAATTTAGGAGATTCTGAACTTCCCCTTCTGGAATATTACATTATATGATGTAATGTAAAGCTACTAAACTGCTTTGTATCCATCCTATAGGTGGTTGTTGTTGTTAGGTGCCCTCGAGTCAGTATCCGACTCATAGCAACCCTCATAGGGTTTTCAATGGCTGACTGTTTTGGGATTGCCTTGGGAGTGGATTGCCAGGTCCTTCTCCTGTTTTTGTAGTGCTGGGAATTGAACTTGGGACCTCAGAGTCTGCAGTGCAGCGCTCTACCATTTGAGCTAAATCCCAGCCCATCCTATAGGTAATAGCTCCTAAATATGTAGTCTTGTTTCATAGTTGTTACACTACACCAAAGTTTTTAAATGTGTAAACCAAATTCTTCTCTATATGGAAAGGGAACATTGTCTTACTTAATGAATTTATTTATGCAGAGCATTTGTTGCTAACTGAAATTCCGGCCATTCACACAAGTCTGTTCTGGGGTGGTAACACCACATGGGAAAATGAACTACTCTTTGTTTACCCCTTTTTCTTTGACTACATCTGATAACACTATAAGATGGTCTTAATAAAGTTTTATGGCATTTTTTCAAAAAAGGAGATTATTCCATCTGAGGAAGAGAAAGAGAAATGAATAAAGAAAATGAACAGAGCTTAAGGAACCTGTGGAACACTATTAATCATATCAACATATCAATAAGGAAAGTCCATAAAAGACAAGAGAAAGAGAAGTGATCAGAAAGAATATTTGAAACCAGGTGGAGTGGTGCATACTTGTAATCCCAGCGCTTAGGAGGCTGAGGCAGAAGAACTACAAATTCAAATCCAGCATAGGCTACATAGTGAGACCCTGTCTCAAAAAAAAAAAAAAAAAAGAGAGAGAGAGAGAGAGAGAGAAATAATGAATGAATGAATAGTTAAAGAAATAATGGCCAATGTATTTCAAAACATCAGGTTATACACCTTAAATATATATCAAAAAATAACTTTTAAACAAAATCTAATGGCCAAAAATTCCCCAAAGTTTATGAAAAAAATGAATCTATGTGTGAAAGTAGTTCAATGAACCACAAATAGGAAAAATTCAAATAGATCCATACAGAGACAGAATACAATCAAACTCTTGAAAGCCAAAGACAGAAAATCCTGACTGCAGCAACAAAGAAGTTATTATATACAAGGGAACCTCAAGAAGATTAACAGCTAATTTCTCACCAGAAGTCATAGAGGATACAAGACAGTGGAATTGCAAATTCAGAGTGCCAACCAAGAATTCCATATCCAAATCTGGGTGTGGTGGCACACATCTATAATCCCATCTACTTGGGAGGCAGAGGCAGGAGGATCAAAGTTTGAGGCTAAAGGTAGCCTATATAACATAGACTCTGTCTCAAAATAAAATGTAAACAATGGGCTATGGGTGTGACTCCATGGTACAGCATAAGCAAAAGCATGCATGAGGCCCTGTGTTCAACTTTTCAGTACTCCTGGGGGGAAAAAAATTCCAGGTCCAGAAAAATTGTCCTTTAAAAATTAAAAATAAAGGGAAACCTTCCCAGATAACCAAAAACTGAGAAATTTTGTTATTTATGGAACTATCCTCCAAGAAATGCTTAAGAAAGATTGCTGCTGTAAACTGAAAGAACACTAGAGTGTAATTCAAAGTGTCACAAAAATAAATAAATAAATACATATATACATACATACATACATACATACATACATACATACAGATCTTTGGGAAAGGTAAAAACATAGATAAATATAAAACCCTGTATTAATATATTTCTGGCTTATAGCTCCTCTTCTATATGAACTAAAAGACTACTACATAAAACAGTAATTAAAAATCTATACTAATGGCCACAGATGTACAAGACATAATTTGTAAAATAACAGAGCTAATTAATAGCCATGCTTTTGCATACTGCTGAAACGGATTTGCTATTAACTTAGACTAGATTGCTATCAATTAAGATGCTAATTATAATTTTTAAGTGACCACTCAGAAAAGAACTTTAAAATATATAATATAAAGAATGAAATACTAATCAAAACAGTACACTACAAAATGTTTCTATATTGTAAAAGAAAGCAGTAATGAACAAATTGAGGAACAAAAATATCTAAGACATATAGAAAACTAATAGAAAAATAGGAAAGATAAGTCCTGCCTTATCAATAAACATTAAATATAAATGGATTACTATCTCAAATTAAAAGACAGAATGGATTTTTTTAAAAAGAGATCTATTATATGCTGTCCAGAAGAGACCTAGATTAGATCCAAAGACACAAATTGGCTGAAAGTGAAAGAATTTAAATCATATAATGACAACCATCTTTGGTTTTAATTGAACAACTAAACAAAAGATAAACAAGTGACAAAAACTTGAACAACATGATAAACCAACTATACCTAACAGACCCACATAGAATACTTCACCCAACAATAGGAGAATATGAATTCTTCTCAAGTTTACTTGGGTCATTATCCATATTTTAGGAACTTTAAAATAAATTTTAAGAGATTGAAATCATACAAAGTCTTCCTCTGACTACAATGAAATAACGTTACTTATAAATGACAGAAGTAAATCTGTTACATTCACAAATACATGGATATTAAAGAGTAGACTCTTAAACCACCAGTATATCAAAGAGGAAGTCACAAGAGAAATTAGACAATACTCCAAGGTGAATGAAAATGAAATGAAAACAAAAATGGAATCCCAGCACCCCAAAGCTTATAGGATACCATGAAAGCAGTGCCCAGAGGAAAATTTATGCTTTTTAATGCCTACATTAAAAAAGAAGAAAGATCTCAAATCAAAAACACAACTTTAAACCATGAGCAACTAGAAAAAGAAAAGCTAACATTATCCAAAGCTAGCAAAAAGAAGGAAATATTAAAGACTAAAATAGAGATAAAATACAAAATAAAAAATATTATATAGTGAAAAAAGTTATTTGAAAGGATCAACAAAATTGATAAATCTTTTGCTCTATTGAGTATGAAAAAGATAAAACTGAAATTACTACAATCAGGAATAACACTGGAAACATTACTACCACTTTTACAAAAATAAGTATTATGGAAGAGTATTATGAACATTGATACACCAAAAAATGGATAACCTATATGAAATGAACAAATTCCTACAAGCACTAAACATTCAAAATTGATTCTAGAGAAAATAGAAAATGTGAAGAGACCTGTAACAAGTAAAGCGATTTAATCAAAAACAAAACACCTTCAAAGAGAGCTGGGTTTGGTGGTACCTGTAATCCTAGCACTAGAGTCTGAGGCAGGAGCATCATGAATTCAAGTGCAGCCTGGTCTACATTCCAAGGCCACATATCAAAAACAAAACAAAACAAAAACAAAAACAAAAATCAAAGAGAAAAAAATCCCAAGAGCAAATAGCTTCACTGGTGAATTCTGTCAAGCATTTAAAGGAGAACCAATGCCAGTCCTCCTCAAACTCTTCTAAAAATAGAGAGGGAAACATTTCCTAACTCATTCTATACCAAAGCCACGTAAAGACATAGCAAGAAAAGGCCAATGTGCCTTGTAAAAATCGGTGGAAAATCCTAAAAGAAAAAAAAAAATACAGCAGCATATTAAAAAGATTAAACTCAATGACAAAGTAGAGTTTATCATAGGAACATATGCTAAATATATAGTTCAACAGATACATTATAGATAGATGATTGATAGATAATATCATAGGTCAGTTAAATACAGGAAAAAGCAATTGACAAAATCCAATAACTTTTCATGATTAGAAAAGAAAGACATAGAAAAATAAAACTAGGAATAGGAGGGAACTTCTTCACCATGCTAAACAGCATCTGTGAACGCCCTATTGCTAATATCATACTTCATGGTGAACAAATGGTAACTATCTCCTACAATCATGTACATTTTCACCACTTCTATTTAACACGGTGTTAGAGATTCTAATTAGGAAAATTAGACAAGAAAATAAATAAACATAAAAAGCTATCCAATTCAAAAGAAGTAAAACTAGCTATTTGTGGATACTATTTTACAAAAAAATCCTATGAAATCCACTTTAAAAACTATTATAACTAACAAATGATTTCAGCAAGATTGCAAGATACAAGATCAATATACCAAAATCAGTTGCATTTCCCTACAACTTGCAATGAACAATCCCAAAATTAAATCAAGAAAACAATTACATTTACAATAAAGTCAAACATAATAAAATGCATAGGAATGCATTTAACAGAAGGTGTGTACTCTGAAAGTTATAAAACATTGTTGAAAAAAATTGAAGATCTAAATAAGTGAGAAGACATCTCATATTCATGGAGCAGAAGACAATTTTATTAGGATGAATACTCCCCAAACAGATCTATGAATTCTACACATTCTCTGTTACAATCCCAGCTGATCATTGTAGAAATTGACACGCTGATCCTAACATTCATGTGCTTGGGGCCAAAAACAGCCAAAATAATCTTGGGAGAAAAAAATAGGAGTCACACTTCCCAATTTCAAAACTGACAACAAAACAATAGCAGTCAAAACAATGTGGCCCTCGTATAAGGATAGATACATAAATGAATGGAGAAATATTGAGTGTCCAGGGAGAAATCACAAGTCTATAATCAACTAATTTTCAGACAGGGGAGCTAGACCATTCGATGAGGAAAGAATAATCTCTTCAACAAATGATGCTGGAGCTATTGGACCCTTCGTTTAGAAAATAACTAGTGGTAAATTTTCATGACCTCAGATTTGCCAATAGATTCTTAGGTATGATAACAAAAGCACATGCCACAAAAGAAAAAATAACTTAATTTTGACTTCATCAAAATTATATGTTTTTATGTATCAAAGAACATTATCAAAAAGTGAAAAAAAACCCTACTGAATGAAACTATTTGTAACTCATATTAGATATGTTTAGTATTTAGAATATATATATTTATTTAAAAATTCTAAAAATCAACAAATGACTCAATATGTAAAATTGGCAAAGGACTTGATAGATGTTTTTCCAAAGAAGGTATACAGATGGCAAAAAATTAAACGAAAATGTGTTCAACATCAATAGCCAGTAGAGAAGCGCCAATCAAAACCACAATGAGATAACACTGCATACTCAGCCAGAGTGTTTATAATTATTAAAAAGTAGAAAATAAGCTTTGGGGAGATGTGATGAGACTGGAACCTTGTATGTTGCTGGTGGGCACGTAAAATGACTCAGACATTGTGGAAAATCATTTGGCAGTTCCTCAAGATGTGACCCAGAAAATCCCTTCATGTGATCCAGTAATTCCCTTCCTACATATATACTCAAGGGAACAAAAACAGGTGTTCCAGCAAAATCATGCATGCAAATTTTCATGATTACTTCACTATTATTCATAATATCCAAAATGTGGAAATAATCCAAATATCCACAAACTGATGAATAGAGAGACAAAATGTTGTCTAGCCACACAATGGTATACACAGAATTCAGCCACAAAAATGAATGAAATGCTAATGCGTGCTACAATGTGGGTAAACCTTGAAATATAATGCTAAGTGAGAGAAGCCAGAAGTGAAAGATAATATATTGCATGATTCCATTTATATGAGATGTCCAGAATAGACAAATCCATAGAGATGGAAAGCAGATTACTAGTTGTGAGGGGCTGAGAGGGAAGGGAGAATAACTGCCTGATAAATATGTTTTTATTTTTTGGTGTGATGTAAATGCTCTGAAATTAGATAGTGTTGATGGTTGGGCTACATTGTGAACAAACTAAAAGGCACTGGATTTTACACTTTAAAAATGGTTAAAATGATCTGGGGATTTAGCTCAGTGACGGAGTGCTTACCTGTCATATGCAGAGCCCTGGGATGGACTGCTAGCACTGGAAAAAATATAGTTAAAGTGGGGAGAAGAAAATGCGCTAGGGCAAGGGAGAGGTGAGAGATGTTATCTTTAAGGAACTCCTAGAGCTATTGGGAGGATTTACATTCAAAAGGATAAGATGCCAAAAATGTAATCAGTCAAAATCAATGGAAGAAATAAGAGGGAAATAAAATGATTAAAAAATTTAAATTTATGAATATTTCAAAACATCATGAACAAAACTAAAAATCAAATCATACACTAATCGAATATTAGCAACTAATGGGAAGATGTTCGTGTGTGTGTGTGTGTGTGTGTGTGTACTTGTGTGTGTGATGTACTCGAAAGTAAATAAAAAACAAACAGAGAAAAAGTACAAAAACATAAACGGAAAAAAGAAATACAAAAGCAAGAATCACTCAACCTCTTTAGCAATTAAAGTTGCAAAAACCACTCAACCTCTCTCGAAATTAAAGAAAGGTAGATATAAATGGGACTAAAATATTTTTAGTTCACCAAACTGTTATTTTAGTAATAATAACACTTGATGCTGCAATAAACTAATAAAGCAAGCATCATGGCAATGCTTTGTATGTATGACTGTGAACAGTTGTAATCCAGAAAAGAATTCAACCACACATATCACAAGCCTAAAACTAGCCAGGCACATTGGCTCACACCTGTAATCCCAGTGAATCAGGAGGCTGAGACAGGAGGATCACAAATTTGATGCCAGAGGCAGCCTGCATAACTTAGCTAGAACCTGTCTCAAAATAAAAAATGAAAAATGGGCTAAGGGAGTGGCTCAGAGGTAAAGCGCATGTTTGAGGCCCTGGGTTCAACTCCACGGTATTGGAAAAAAAAGCCTGAAACTATTCAAATACCACCCAACATTCTGCAATTTCCCAAAAATGAAATAAATAGACGTGGGTTCAAACACAAGGATTTGCCACAGAAATATTATTTTTAAATAAAGTGTTCATGCTCTTTGAAAAACATATCAAACAATAAAAAGGAGAGAAAGAGAGGGAGGGAGGGAGGAAGGGAGAGAGAGAGAGAGAGATTATCAACCCAAATCTTATCATTCAGTAATAACCATCATTAAAACAAGGTGACAGCATTTTAGGTTTGTTTCTGAAGCTACAGAAAGAAGAGAGATAGGTGCTTTTGATTGGTAAGTGTTTGGATAGATAGAAATAGCTTCATAATATAGCCTCATATAAAGCTATAATTAAGAAAACAAACTATTCAACTGATTTTGTACAGAAAAATAGAGATTGACATTAAACTGGGGGATTAGTTAACTTCAGAAAATTCTTTACCACAAGAGATTTCACTTATAAAACAATCCTTTTTTAAATGGCATAGCAGTTTTGTAAGGCTGCACTAATAAAGTACTACAAATCAGGCAGCTTACAACAATGGAAATGTATTTTCTGGTGATTCTTTAGGTCAGAAATCTGAGGTACGGTTTTAAGACAGCTTTTCTCCCTCTGCGGGTGCTAGGAGATAATTTGGTCTCATCGCTCTCCAAGTCTCTGGTAGCTTCAGGTGTTTCTTGTCTTGCAGACTTCCCTGCATACAAGTCTCTGTCCAAATTTTCCCCTGATCAGGAGACCAGTCTTATTGGCTTTGGGTCCATCCCTAGTGGCCTCATTTTAACTTGCTTACCTCTGTAAAGACCCCATCTCCAAATATGGTTCTATTCTGAGAATGCAGGTTAAGATTCCAACATGCCTATTTAGAGGAATACAATTCACTAACAAATATATAAATATATAATGAAGTAGAAGTCTCTTTTAAGAAAAATATTCTGGAAAAGATCTTAAGAATTATGAGTCATTATGTTTTTAAATTCTTTGGTCTTCTTTTAAACAGTGTTGATTGCTACCTTGCTATGAAGCATGAGAAAATTAGCACTTCTCTAATTTTACTTCCTGCCATACCTTATTTCTCAATTTTTTGTTGTTATTGTTAAGTGCCATTGGGTTGGGTTTGATTCATAGTAACCCTATGTACTACGGAATGAAATACTACCCAACACTGTGCCATGACTGGCACTATTACCAGTGCTGCTCCACTATTTATAAGGTTTTCAATGGCTGATTGTTTTCAGATTATTTCAGGAGTGGGCTACTAGGTCCTTCTCCCAATTTTGCAGTGCTGAAAATTGACCCCAGGGCCTCAGAGAACACAAAGCAGCACTCTACCAACTGAGCTAAATCCCAGCCCTCTGAATTTTTTAGATATTAGTAATTTTATGTTGGCAACATTTACAATATTTAATTTCTGTAATGTAACTCTTATTCCTGTGGTTGTTTGGCCTTGATTTTATTTTTGATTTAAAACTTTTATTTCAAAATATTTCTATTAAAACACTTTTTTGTCTTATTTTAAATTTTACTTAAAGTGATTTAATGCTAACCTGAAGTCATTTACCAAGGCATTGCTACTGTAAAAGTCTTGTGTATTGGTTTATTTTATAGCAACTGAATTTCATTATCAACCAATATTTTTTTTTTAAACAGAGGCTTCATAGTTACAATCTCTGTGTTTATAAAAACTTGAAAATATGGTACTTCTCTGTTTCGCTTATGTATGAGGGACAGTTTAGCTGAATATTGTCATCTTGGGTCACACTTTCCCACCTGGATCATGGAGACATTGTTCCGCCATTTTGCTTTGGAGTGTGTCTTCTCCACTCCTGTTGCTCCTGCCATTGATGGCTGAATTTCAGTTGAGGACTTTTCTCTGGAAGTGTTCTTAGATGCTAAGTTCCTGGATACTAAGTCCTTATATTTCATTTTTCTGGATGTTTACTTTTTGCCTTTCTGCTTCCACACTAATAATTTGGTCAGGGATGATAATGTTCAGTCCCATCGTCATTCCCTCAGAACGTTTTGGGCTTTCCTTTATTATGTTCTGGCACTGAACTTGTTTGTGGAGAAGTTTGAGGTCAGCTTGATTTCTCTTCTACAATTTGGCTTGTTTTTCTCTATTTAGATGCCAGCACAATTATTTCTTCATTTTTCGAGTTTGGTAGTAACAACATATTCTCTGCTTATCATTCTGAATCTGTGATTTTCTGTAATATGGTTCAATCCTTAGGAAACAAAGTAAAATGTATCTTCTATTCCACTTGTGGTTCTTCAGTACGGATGCCAACAATCCTTATTTTGGATTCAACTGTGCCCTTCACGTGCATTATCCTCTTCCTAATGACCTGAATCTCAATTCTTTTCCTCAGCTTTCACCAGTATTGCAGCAATTTTTTTCTCTGTGTCAGCCATACAGTTTTCAGCTGTCTAATTTAGTTATCTTTGTTTATAATTTATTATTTTTGTAGTAGTATAGTTTTCCTTCCATTTTCTTAGCATTGTGAATTCTCTTTTAATCTTATTGTGTTGAGATGTTGCCTCATTTTTCATTGTTGATTCCTGTTTTGTGGAATTCAAATTCTTATTAAGTTCTTCTGTAATGTAAATGCCTTCAGCTATACCTCTGTGGCATCCAATCCCTTCAGATCTTGGAAGCTAAGCAGGGTTGGGCCTGATTAGTACTTGGATGGGAGGCTGTCTAGGAATACTGGGTGCTGTAGGCTTGGGAGAAGGACCCAGCAGCCCACTCCCAAAACAATCAGCCATCAGAAACCCTATAAATAGCAGAGAAACACTGACAGTAGTGCTGGGCATGGCACAGTGTCAAGAGTGTTTTGTCTGTTGTACAAAGGGTCACTGTGACTCAGATCCAACTCAGTGGCACCTAACAACAAATACAGTGCAAGTACATACTGGAAGTTTTCTTTTTTTCTTGAGATATATTTTCTTTCGGGTTAAGCTCTTCATTTATCTTTTCCAAGTAATTGTCTGCCTGCTGGCCTGCCTGCCTGCCTGCCTGCCTGCCTGCCTTCCTTCTTTCCTTCCTTTTGTTGAGGGTAGAATGAGTTGGAGACTACAAAATATTTTTTCAAGCATCACATGGTTTATTTTCATCTTTCTCATGTTTGACATAGGTAGTTCTGATTAGACTTTCTACATCCATGCAGTGTGACTAGATTTTTCTTGACTTACTTTCCCATTATACCTGATATCTGTTCCTCTCCCAGCTCTACATGGATAACCATAGTGTCGCACCTCTCAGCACTTCTTGGTGGTCTAGGGAAGGGCTTCCTAACAGATTTCACAGCATAAACATGATATCCTAGGAGAATGGTGAGTGGGAAGTCCTTTTGACTAAGATTAGATTCTAATATTTCGAGGATAGTAAGTAGATGCTACAAGGCTTTTCCCTGGACAGCCTGCCCACACTCTCCAAATTGGGGTTACTTCTCCCCAGTCTGCCTTCTGATCTTTTAGAGTTGGATTTAAACCACACCACCAGGGGCACAATATTTCCTTGAAGTTTTTGGCATGAGGCTATAAGTCTTTCATCATTTATTGCTACTGATGACTCTGGGGGAGAGGAGATGAGTAGATTTTTAATCATCTCCTGTACATTTAGTCAAGAACCAAGGGAGAGCAATTGTGCAACTGGCTTCATTATGTCACCCTAGATAGAAGTTTCATGTGATGACTTGTATAAGTGAAAAAGTAAAGAGAACCCAAGTGCTCAGTAACAGAAATTTATATAAATAAATTATAATACATGTTTATAACTGAAAGTTATTAAATATTTTTGATGGGAAAATAAATTTTGAAATCCAATGAGAAAAAAATTTTCCTAATATAATGAACAGTAGATGAAATTCTAGGTACAATATGACCCAGTTGTGTTTTAATTCTTCATATATATACATATATATGTACACACACATATGTATGTGTGTATGTGGGTGTGCGTGTATACATATATCCCTACTTGGAGGTATATATACATATATGTTTACAGATCTATATGTAGATACAGATCTATATAGAGATATAGAAGAACTATATGTAGGGAGATACACATGTACATACATATAGATAGCTAGATCTATATATACATATATAGATATATAGAGATATATGTTAGTTGCCGTCGAGTCGGTATCCGACTCATAGCAACCCTCATAGGGTTTTCAATGGCTGACTGTTTCGGGATTGCCTTGGGAGTGGATTGCCAGGTCCTTCTCCCATTTTTGCGGTGCTGGGAATTGAACTCGGGACCTCAGAAACTGTAGCGCAGCGCTCTACCAACTGAGCTAAATCCCAGCCCCATAGAGATATATACACACATAATTATGTACACATACATATATATGAATATAGGCATATTTATATATATACACACACATACACACATATACATGTATGTATGTGTGCATATATCTATATCTCTGTGCATATATCTATATCTCTATATAGACAGATATTTCCAAGCAAGGAAAATTACCAGTAATCAGTATGTGCATTTTTAAAACCTAGCTGGAAATGAAGTATTAATGATTATTATTCTGATGGTTACTTAACCTCTTGAAACAAAAATAAATTTGGTAATGTTTCCTTTACCTAAGGGCTGGGTTTCCATGTGGAAGCTGCCACAAAGCACAAACTCAGCCTCTGTCCTCCCCTCTCCAGACAGTGCCTCCCACTGTCCCAATTCAGGGAAAGGCACCCAGCTGGGCTCCGCCCCTGGCCACATAGAAGAGAGGAGAGAAAGCCAAAAATGAATCTGAGGGCCATCAGGCCCTGGCCCAGCAGTTTCCTCCTCCATGGAAACCAATCTCAGGGGCCTGCTGGGGAAATAATGGCTCTAAAGCCAGCATCAGGACAGAGTCCACACAGACCAGCCCCCTTCTTCAGAAATGGATGGGTGTGTGGAGGACAAGAGCTCATGGAGGGATGACTGTGCGAACCTGTCAGGGACATGTGGGAGACCTCGCATTAGACGTCTCAAGAGGATTGTCCAGCTGCGCAGCAGCTGAAACACAGGCTGCTGGGTACTCCGAGAGTCCACAAGGAAGAAAGGGCATTGTTCTCGCTGATTCAGCAAGGACAGGACTGACAGGCTGCCCATCACAGGACTAGGTGTGCAATCAGCCCCCTCCCCACAGGTCCGTATCCCACCCCCATGCAGGAGGACCACCCATCCCAGGAGGCAGAACAGCCATCACAAGTCCAGAGGATCCAAAATGGAGGCTATGACGGCAAACCTGTGAAGCCCCGGCATATGCTGGCAGCCCTTAGCCACCCCCAAATCCCAACTCCCCTCATGTTTGGGATTTCTCAGTTATCTGCCTCCTCCCCTTCCTCCTCTTGTTCTTTACAACTGCAGAATACAGTGTGGGATCATAGCCGCCAAATAGCCTCCTTATTAGCATCAGAACTATAGTCAAAACACATTATGCTTGGCTAATACATTTATTTTTTATGTAATGGAAATGCCATCAAAGCATAGTTAATCACAATTGAATTAAATCATAATTGGAGCTCTTGTGCACAAAGAAGAGAAATAATTCTTTATTGTTGCAGACTGAAAATGCACCAGTTATAATTTACTGTTTTAAGTGAATGGCCATTGTTGCCAAGAGGGGTGTGTCCCAGCTATACTGGCTCCCGGCATAATCTGTGCCCATGGACCTTATGTCCATGCATTCACTAACGTAGTCATGATGAGAAAACTGCACTGGTCCAGGGTGAGAGCCTGGCCACCTGGCTGACTTCTGGAAACCCTTGTCCCTCTCTGTATCAGGGGCTCTGGGGGCAAATGGGATGACATAGCAGAGCTGCTGGTCTCCAGGTCATCCCTCAGTAGAAAGGAGTTCAAAGCCAGGGCTGATTCCTGTGCTGTGACCTGTGCACTCTCCCAGCAGTTCCTAACCTGGCTACCCAATGGGACTTTAGAGAAAACCTTCTAGAAATATAGACAGCTACCTCAGCCCTACTCAGGACCTTCTCAGTAAGCTTTCTAGAGCACTGCTTGGGACTGTGCTATTTTTTTCAAAGATCCCCAGGTCCTTTGCACAGTCAGGTCTGAGGACCACTGCCCTAGCCTCAGCACTGCTCACGGTAAAGAGCAGCCACATCTATGTGGGTCACCTATAGGCCTGAGGTAAACAGACTGAGCCCATGGCTGCCTAGAAGAACCACAGACCTTTCACAGAAGTACAGAATAGCTCAAACCAAGGAAGAACATGGGCTCAGAGACACACAGCTCTGGATTCAGTCACATTCCACTTTCCACTTTTCCTGCCACGTCCTTGGGTCACTTATTTAGCTATTGGAGACTGATAACCCATGTAGAAAAATAATCTAATAATACTTGCCTCATGGACTATGTAAGGACTAACCAAAGAAAATGTGTGTACTTAATGGAGTGCTTAGCACATAGCAGGTATTCAATAAGAAGTCGCTAACACCAGCAGTCACTGCATAGTAGCTGTAGTAGTAACAGTAGTAAAACTCCTAATATTGTACCTGACAGATAGTAGATGCTCAATAAATGTTACGTCCCAGATGCCTCCTTTTAGGGTTAGCCCTGTAGACTTTCTGCAACCAAATCTCTGGAGACCTAGATCCTAGAATAATCTGCTCCTTTTTCTTAGGGGCCATCACATGACCTCTCTGGACTTTAGTTTTTCTCTCTCTAAACTTAAGGGGTCAAGCTACATGTCTTTGATGCTGAAGTTCCCCAGCACATAACAGGTTGTCACTCTGCATGCGATGAATGGTGTGGATGGGGATTTGTGTTCCATGTCATGGTATCCTGGCCCTAAAGAGGCAGGGATTTTTTCTGCAGATGGCTGAGGTCAGCAGGACTTGGCAGCAGTACTCTGTAGCAATTATGTCAGGTCCCCAACTTTCCACCCATGGTCTCTAACCATGGAGCATGGTGGCCTGCAGTAAACCTGATCACAATGAACCATGATTCGGTTACCTCCCCCTCAATGGAAAACACTTGATGCATGACCGTTGGGAGGTAGGTAGAGAGGCAATAAAAAAAAATAAAAGGGTAAAAGGGGGTGGGAACATTTAAACATGTATATTAAAAGCATTCAGTTAGCAAATGGATGTCTTAAGTCCAGAGTGATTTTTAATGTTTCAGTGGTGGAGGCTCAATTCCCTGAGCTCTGTTTTCAGTGGCCTTGTTTTAAGCACAACTTCCCAATATTACAATTTTTTTTTAAGTCCGACACAAAAGAAGAAATGCCTATTTTTCTCAACTCACTTAAAAATAGTAACACCACCTCCTCTGTCAGCCTGGGCCCTGCCACCCCACCTGGCCACTCTCCTGGCTCTTCCTTGGGTTAACCCATCTGTCCCACTCCCTCAGGTCAGCCCCCCGCTCTATCCATCCGAAACCCACCCTTCTCCCCTCCCCCTACCCCCACTCCCTGCCACCACCCTCTCCACCTCCGTGGCTCTCAGTGAATCCCTGGGGGAAGCTACCACCTTCAGCTCCTCCTCCCCGTTTCTCTACACCATCTCTGGAGGTGACAAGCTTCGAATGTCTTTTTGCTCTGTGGAAGCTGCTAGTTGCTATCCCTTCATGCCTTTTGCAGTGTGACTTATTTATCTGGGTAGTAAAGAACAAGCAGTTAAGAAAAAATGTGGGACAGCTCTAGAGGGGAGTTTAGGCAAACTGTGGGCGCCACGCAAGGACCAGTAAGAACACAGGTGGGAGATGGGAGGGGAAGTGGCACAAAGCAGGAAGAAAAGCAAAAAAAAATCTGGCCCACTTAGAATTTTAACAAGCCTGGCCTCTCGGGCATTATGTAATTTCTTGAATTGATTTATATGCTGCCTCATTCTAGGAAGGATTGGAGGAAAGTTACCAAAAATAGGGCATTTGCAATAAACTTAGAATAATAAGGAAAGGGACAGTGGAGAAGAGAAAAAAACAGTTTGTTTAATTGCAATGTTGTTGTTGTTGTTAGGTGCCATTGAGTCGAGTCTGACTCATAGCGACCCTCATAGGGTTTTCAATGGCTGACTGTTTCGGGATTGCCTTAGGACTGGGTTGCCACATCCTTCTCCCATTTTGCAGTGCTGGGAATCAAACTCAGGACCTCAGAGACTGCAGAAGAGCACTCTACAAACTGAGCTAACTCCCAGCCCTTAGTTCCAATAGAACCCAACAAATATATGCAAATGCTGACAGCAGAGCTCCCCAGCTGCCAAAGCCAAGGGAATATTTTGATCACTGCACTTACTGAGGCAGGAGAGCCAATGGTCATTCCTAGGGAAATGGGACACTTTTCCTATATGTAAATTGGAGAGAAATTCCTGATGCTCAAGCTAATCATGTCATATGAATTAGGGAGTTTTGTGCAAGCATTAAAAGATCATGCAAGGGGATGATCCCAGGACTCATTAGAAAAGCCAAAGCCTGTGCCCTGTCGGACAACCCAGGGAGGGCACTGGGGGGCAACATGGTAGCCAGGCAAGCAGAGGGCACTTTGATCATACCCAGATGTCACACTATCCCTTCACTAGTGCATATGCAAATCTACTTTTGAGGTTTGTTTGAGCAGGGAAACTTCAGCTTGGATAATATAGATAGAAAACATCCCCTGATGCTGCTTACACATGTGCCACATCAGAGTTCAAAAGTTTTATTTCACTTTTATAGCAGAACTGAGCTACCTCCACTTGGAGGTTCCGTTCACCTCCTTGCCTATCACTGACAATCTCTAGCAGCTCCACAAATACTGGATGAAAGGTGAGAGTGGTCACCTCTGAGCCTACTTCTACATTCCATATTCTGGAACTCAGGATTTGGGACATGATTCTAGAGTAGAGTTAGATGTGAGCTACAGATAGATGGAATCTTCAACATCCTCAATCAAGCAGGCCCTCTGTCTATTCCCACTTTACAAATGGGGCAACCAAGGTTTGGAGAAAGTGAATCACTTGGGCATTGAGATGGTGCCAGAAATGAGGTTGGTACTGGATCCGCGTGTCAGGCAGGACGTGTGATCACAGGACCACAAGATCTGTGAGTCTTCTAACAGCCAGGATAACCGAAGACAGAGAAAAAGATGTTCAGTTTATAAGGTAAAAGGCAAATAATTTTCTCTAGAAATACACAACTATTTGTGCTACTAAAACCACAAATGTCTCCCAAGGATCTAACAAATTACAAATATATATGAAAGTGACTGGGAAACTACAAATGCTATAAAAGTCACATTATTTTATGATTTATTAAGTCAATAATGCTAATGGATGCAACAGATAAATCCCCAAATCTCAGGGACTTAAGATGGTAAAAGTGTATTTTTGACATCACAGGGCAATCTAAGTTGGCAATGAAACTCCTCAGCCATCTTACTAGGACCCAGGCTCTATCCATCTGTGGCTCTACCCTCTTTTAAGTCCTCTGGCAGGAAGGGAGCAAGATCCCAAGGGAAAGTGTTCCATGAACCAAGCCAGGAAGTTGCACACATCTCATCCACCACATTTCATTGGCCAGATTCGACCACGTGGACACTCCTCACTGCAAGGAAGGCTGGGAAATTGGTATAGCTGTGCTATCGGTGAGCTCTAACAGTTCTGTGCCACAAGTTTCTCCTTGGCCCAATTCTCTCCTTTCCCTCCCAGTAATCTGGTGAGTCTCTGTGGCCCTCATATCCTTTCACCCACCTGCCATGCAGCCTCCTAGGCAGGGTTTTTGAAAGAATCGGGGGTGAGAGTAGTGTGAATACACTTAAGCCAAAGCCTTTCACTGTGGGTCCCTGCGTCCTTCAGCTCCATTAGGCTCTGTCAAACCATCCTGAAGATTAATCATACTTTGCATTCTCATGAATCTCAGTACACTGTGCTCACATCACTCTGCCATTAATATACAGACACACCCCTGAGGCAGACTCACGAGGGTGATGAGGAACTGGAGGTGAAGACAGAGGTTAAGCACCCTCCCACGACAGCCTTGTAAACTGCATGTCAACCAGAATGACTTGCCCTACTTGATAGTATTCATTCTCATTCTTGCTGGAGGAAATAAGATAGGAGGCTTCCAGAACAGGGCTCTGTCAGAGGTGGCAGCCATCCATCCCGTAACCCCTCAGGAACTGAAACCCAGCTCTCATACCGGCTAGCTCTGTGTCCTTGAGCAAGTCACATAACCCCTGTGAGCTTTCTAACATGCTTCCATTTTCTTATCTCTAAAACGGGGAAATGCAACATCTATTCATAGAGATTTTGTGAGGATTCGAATGGGAGAGTCTGTGAAAAACACCTTTACTGGTGGAATGTCAAGTAACCAAAAGCTGTGAAGTGGCAATGATCATGAGGAGAATGATTAGAGCATCTTCAAGGACCTTCCCTAACTCACGTGCTTCTGCTTTGGTACATCTTTGAGAAAAAAAGGAAGGGGGGAGTATACTCTCCTGCTTCTGTACATCCACATTGCCTTACACAGTGTGGGCCAATTCCAGAGATGGTATAAATACTTCATTTACTAAAGTTGCCCAGAAAGCTCCATGACAGCGTGAGAGTCCACACAGCACATTATTATGAGCTGGACTATGAGCCTGGCTTCAATGTATTCCTTTCTAATCTATCTTCAGACACAAATCTCTTCACAACCATACCAAAACCAGAATTGGCCAATTATGTACTCTAGTTGGGAAGCTTGCAAAAATTACTTCCTTCTCTGCACCTCAGTTACCTCATGGACAAAACTGGGTTGATAATAGTTCTAGTTTCATAGAATTAAACAAAAGAATGTGCGTGACATGCCTGGCACCATCCATGGCATATCTAGAATGGTCACTATTTACACAAGACTAACTGCAACTCCTCCTCCTGGTGGCACCAGGGCTCCTGAATAACCAGGGCCCGGGAGTAACCGAGAGTGCAGACACAGGGCTTTGATGAATGAACTACTGCCTGCCTGTTCGGAGTTCTCAGAAGGGAGGTCCACATGCAAGGCAATTCTGGATACCAGACAGCCTGCTACACATGCTGTTGGCATTGTTCATGGAAACAGAAATTGTTTGAACAACATGTCCTAGAAGTGGCAACCAACTGGTAATACCAAGGCATCTAGTCTTTAATGAAATTACGCTACGACACCTTTATGTCTGGAACATACCAAGTGCCCAAAAGATGGCAGTGATGATGACGATGGTAGTAATGAAGATAATAAAATGGTGATGTCTCAATATATCTTGGAGGGAAAAAAAGTATCCTCTGTTGCTCATATAACATGCACAGTGGCTAACATAGCTTTGGCCAGTAACAGAGATTGTATAAATCCTCAGTGATGGTGATGGCGATGGCCGTGATGTGACAGAGAGGATAATGACTGCCAGCTCCAAGAGCCTTACCCACTCCAAATGCTTCTGTCGCTCTCTATTTTTGAGAAAAGGTTTCCCTTGCTAAGCACTTCCCTTGCTAAGCTTCCCATGCTAAGCACTATACAAATATTAACTCATTTATTTTCACCCTCATAACCCTGCAACCAAGTTATTATCTCCATTTTATAGATCAGGAAGTTGGAGTGCAGAGATCTTAAACCACTTGCCAAAGGTCACACAACCACAAGTGGCAGAGTCCATGCCTGCAAAACTCTGGCTTGTCACCAACTCCTTGCATGGCCTCACCATGGCAAATCAGCTTCATTCTCCAGGACTGCCCAAGGGGCATGGCCCTGGGAGCCTGCAAATGGTTCAAATTAACTGAGGACTGATGAATCCAATCCCCTGCTCAAAACCTTGCTTTCGCTATAGCCTCAGGCCAAGGGTTTAATCACCTCGGGTTTCAGTGTCTTCATCTATAAGCAAAAACTTACACTTACCTACACACAGGGATACTGGGAAGATTAATTGGTTGCTCCAGAAGTGCTTTTAAGATGAAAAATATGGATTAGTTGCATTATTATTTTAATAGCCTTGGACTTTGATATCCCCAGTTTACAGGGAGGTAGAGCAGGGGGAGATTGGTGAGACTCATTTTCTGAGGCTTTGTCTCTGAGCCAATCAGGGAAAACACAGCCCAGGCTGGATGTGCCATAGCCCTGAGAGCTGATGGCTGCCCACAGCCCCCACAGCTGGTTTGAGCAGCTGGTATCCAAAGAAACTCCAGAACAGTTGACTGCCTGGGTGCACAGCCATAATGCAAGCAGCCGCAGACAGGAACCTCCTCTGTCTCTCTTGACATGGCCCTAGCACCTAGGAGAGGGCCTCACATGTTGTTGTTGCTGTTAGGTGCCGTCGAGTCAGTATCCGACTCATAGCGACCCCCATAGGATTTTCAATGGCTGTTTCAGGATTGCCTTTCGAATGGATTGCCAGGCCCTTCTCCCATTTTTGCGGTGCTGGGAATTGAACTCAGGACCTCAGAGACTGCAGCGCAGCGCTCTACCAACTGAGCTAAATTCCAACCCCCCCCCCACACACACACACCCCTCACATGTAGTGATGTTCTATAAATACATTCTGAATGGACCAGTAGGTGAGTGGTTGAACCATCAACAAAACGAACCAGGAAATGTCAGGCAGAACACAGGAGAGTCTTTGCCAGGAAGGAGAAGCAGGGGCATCTTCAGCAGCCAGCCCTGTCATGAGCCCCTGCTCTGGTGGGACCCAGAGTTCCACAGCCCCACCCTCAAGTCAGTCACAGCGTAAGAAAAGGAGCTTGCGTTCAGCAGCAGTCATGGCCCCGGGAGTCTGGCTCTGATAGGCATCTAGAGAGTGTCACAGGGAGCAGTCGGTTTCACTGGGAAGGGCAGGCCAGGCAGGGGAGGTAGCACGGTAGCTGGACTCTCATGAAAGAACATCGTCTCCAAGGGATGGATAAGGAAGTCTCCTACCACCTCGAGGGCCAGGGTTTGTGTGCTCTTCTCACTACTGCATCGGAAGCCTGACCTTATTACCAGGAAGGTCCATGAGTGTGAGTGAATGAGTGTGTGTGTGTGTGTGTGTGTGTGTGTGTATACCCAGTCCATGTGCCTGATTGGCTCGCTAGCAGAAATAAAATTGTTCACTTGCAAAGATAGCCTGGTATTACTTAGTTCCACAGTGAGGCAGAAACCTGTTCTTTGCTGGAGGGTTTGTGGCATAGGAACAAGGGATGGCGCTGGTACCGTGGGGCGACTT
Source organism: Pedetes capensis (assembly GCA_007922755.1). Lineage (NCBI taxonomy): Eukaryota > Metazoa > Chordata > Mammalia > Rodentia > Pedetidae > Pedetes > Pedetes capensis. Next base: position 25,317 of record VMDO01021259.1, read on the forward strand.
TGCAGGGCCTTGAACGTCACACTCACACTCAGGAATTTGGAATGTCTCCCGTACTCTGTCCTTGCATGTTTCAATTTAATGTTTCAAGCCAAGATTTTTCTCTTAAGTTTCTCTTTCCTCTGCCAGGCCAGAGAGCACGCTCGTAAAAATGTAAAATCTGTTTAAATAATTAAACCTGTGGGCAAGAGCAGTGGTCAGAGTGGAGGACGCCGGCCTGTGACACCCGTAAATCACTGTTAGGCTGGGACTTGGCACAGCCCAGACTGGTCTGGGAAAGCGCATGCGCAGCCCGCCTGCAGCCCTGCAGAGGAAGCGCCGAGTCAGCGCTGCTCACTTGGTTTGGGATGAATTATGGAGCTGAGGCAGGGACACTGTGCCGCCAAGCCCTCTGACAGACAGCACAAGGCCCTGACGCACCCCCGCTTCACTCCCCTCCTCAGCACCAAATTGGCTTCCTCTAAACCTGCAGCAAAATGGGAGAAGGATTTGGCAATCTACTCCAGACGCAATCCCGAAACAACCAGCCATTGAAAACCCTATGAGGGTCGCTATGAGTGGGATACGACTTGATGGCACCTAACAACAACAACAACAAGCCTGCAGCACTGTGGCATCGGATCATCAGATCTCCAAAGCTAAGCAGGGTCGGGCCCGGTTAGTGGTTGGATGGGAGACTGCCTGGGAATACCAGGTGCTGTAGGTTTGGGAGAAGGACGCGGCAACCCACTCCCCAAAACAATCCGCCATTGAAAACACTGTGAATAGCAGAGAAGCACTGACAATAGCGTTTCGCCTCTTGCATGTATGGTTTCTATGAGTCCGATACCGAATCCTCCTCACCTAATAAGCCCAGCAGGACCGGGGAGTGGGGACATGGGATGACACAGGAGGCCTGCCCTCAGAGAAAGGGCCCGTGGTTCCAGCAGGCCCAGGCTCTCCTTCCCCATGGGAGTATGGAGCCCGGAGCATCTGTGGAGGTTGTAGATGCCTCACCTGATCTCTGCCTTCATTGCCACATGGTTGGTCCCTGTGGATCTCTGTCTGGATCTGTCCTTTTTGTAAGTCACCTCACACATTCAATTAGGACCTGCTCGAATGCCCTCATTTCAACTTAATTACCCCATAAGGGCTGGGATTTAGCTCAGTGGTAGAGTGCTGCGTTGCAGTCTCTGAGGTCCCAAGTTCAATTCCCAGCACCCCAAAAATGGGAAAAGGGCCTGGCAATCCACTCCTAAGGCAATCCCAAAACAGTCAGCCATTGAAAACCCTATGAGGGTCACTATGAGTCGGATACCGACTCGACAGCACCTAACAACAACAACAACAACTCCTATAAAGACCCTATCTTTAAATAAGGTCATATTCTGAAATCCTAGGGTTTAGGATTCCCACATTTCCTGAATGAGGGGGGACTGTGATTCAATTCAAAGCTCTCCCCAACAGTAATCTCCTCTGCTAAGGATTCACAGTTTCGCTCATTCCGCACACATCTGCACTGGTGGGAACCACACCGCTGTAGTCTCATTTCTTCCTTCAGTGCTTCTGGGTCCATTACAGGCACTTCACAGAGGGCATTACAGCCTGTGGAGTGGGCATTCCTATGTGCATTTCACAGCCCAGGAGCCCGGGTCTCCTGATTCAGGTCTGCTTCAAAGCCTGCAGTACCACCCAGGTAGCTGCCAACTCTGGAATTCAGCCATCTTTGCTTTTCCCCAGGGTCCACCTTGAGGGAAAACCATTTCTCCAGCCTAGGCATCTCAGAGTTGTGGAGTTAATATGCTGTTTGTGCTTTAGAGCAGCTTAAACAGCCAATAAAAAACTCACAGCAGAAAAATGGACAACAATCCCGTTAGTTGTTTGCGAGGGCTAAACATATCCTGGCACTGACAAGCCGAGGGGAGCACCTCGTGGCATGACCCCCCTCCAGTACACCAGACAAGTGGGGAGCTGCTGGTGCTCGGCAGAGGCTTCCTTAGGGTACAGCCAGTCGGGAAAAGCAAAGAAAGTTCACCCTTAATGAGAAATGACCTTCATAAGTCCCCGGGTCTCCCCAGAGTTTCGTTTGCAGAATATTACATTTTTCCATATCTAATTCCATTCCATCTATCTTATCTCTAGTGTGGAAATATTAATAAAGATAGTTTTGTTTAGGCCCTTTATTTTAATACACTGTGAGAATATATATATGTATTGTATTAAGACATATAAAAATATTTTCTGCCCCCCCCCACACACACACTTTATGTGCTTTTCTCTTGTTTTGTAAGGGCCTTGGTTCTTGTTCTAATGTTTTTAATATCTCATGGGTCAGGCTGACACTGCTGGCCATTTGCCACACACAGACACCCTGTTAGGGAGCTTGGCCCACCCAATTGCAATAGCAGCTAGAGCTGGCTAGCGGTTTCTCCACCTCATGACTCATCCTGAGCTGTCCTGAAGCCTCAGTCCATACCTCTGGGTCCCCAGGAGGGCTCTATAGTTCCTCCCACCCCACTCTTTCTCACTTTAGGGGCACACCTTCCAGGCTATCCATGACTGTCAGCTGAGAATCTTTGGTTGGTTTCACGTTGTCTTTGGCTCAATTTTTGTCCTGTGAGCTTAGCTTTGGCCTTGGCCTTGTCTCTTTGTGCAGCTGGGAAACCAGTAAAGGCTGTTACACATCCTGGACTTAGAATCCAGGGCCCTCCTCTTCACTAGCTCTGTGTCCTTCGGCAAGTGAGGCAGTGTTTGCTTAGCTGTCAAATAAAACCAGTAACGGCCAATCCACAGCATTACTGTTCCGGTTAATGGGAGAAAATGGCCACGAGCACACAGAAATGGTAGATTTGGAGCCAGGCGTGGTGGCACACCCCTGTAATCCCAGAGGCTCTGGAGGCGGAGGCAGGAGGATCGCAAGTTCGAGACCAGAGGCAGTCTACGTAACTTAGTGAGACCCTGTCTCAAAAAGTAAGAAAATGGGCGGAGGGTGCAGCTCAGTGGTCCAGCACTTGCAGAGCATGCAAGTGCAAGGCCCTGGGTTCAACCCCCAGTACCGCAAAAAAAAAAAAAAGAAAGAAAAGGAAAAGAAAAAAAGAAACAGTAGATTTGGTTACTAGCGTGGTATGGTAGAGCTATGAAACCTAGCGTGTCAAGTGTGGTCTTCTCATTTTACTTTTGAAGAAAAAGTACATTCATTGCCTGGCTTGACACCACAATCGAAAGAGAGACTGAAGAAGGTATCCTAACCCCTCCCCAAACAGCATAATGCCAGAACCAGAAGGGACTCCAGCCATCTTCAGGTCGCTTATGTTGTAGTTGTTAGGTGCTATCAAGTCATATCCAATTCATAACGACCACTATGTAGGATTTTCAATGGCTGACTATTTCGGGATTGCCTTGGGAGTGGATTGCCAGGCCCTTCTCCCATTTTTGTGGTGCTGGGAATTGAACTCAGGGCCTCAGAGACTGCAGCGAAGCGCTCTACCGACTGAGCTAAATCCCAGCCCCCAGGTCCTTTACACAAGTGAGAAAATAGTGCCCAAGAAGGGAGGCGATTGCCCAAGGTCAAGTGAGACCAGGCCCCTCACTCTCTGCCCAGGGTCTTTGTTGCCCCCTTTGTTGCCTGGTTACATGACTTGTGGTCACACATATTTTAGTTCATAATTAAGTTTCTCCTTCTGAAAAGGCTAATGAAAAGTTTGGTGAGAACACTAGAAACGTGTGAAACTTTCCTCAAACAAAGCAAATTAGCAAACCTCCCTCCAGCATCAACTCCCACCGGCCCTCACCAGCTCCTGCCTCTGCTGACTGGGAACATGTCTTCTGCTGCACCCCTGTGCCTCCCTCTCTTCTGCCTTCCTCTGGCCTTCAGTGACTTCTGCCTGGTTGCCTCACCTCCTCCAGCCTTTCTCACCCCTCACAGTCTCAGGTTGGCCTTCTCCAGCACTTTATTTAAAAGTGACACCCCCTCCCACTGACATCCCTCCCCATTTCCCTTCGTCTTCTATAGTTTTCTTATGTCTTATGTTGTTGGTAGGTACCGTTGAGTCGGTGTCTGACTCTTAGCGACCCTATGTTCAACAGGGGAGACAGTATTCTTACTGCTTCTCTGCTATTCTCAGGGTTCTCAATGACGGATTGTTTTTTGGGAGTGGGTTGCTGGGTCCTTCTCCCAAGACTACAGCACCTGGTGTTCCCATCCAAGTACTAACCAGGCTTGACCCTGCTTAGCTTTCGAGATGTGACGAGATCCGGTGCTCCAGTGCTACGGCTGCAGGCTATGTCTTATAAGTACCTCCTTTTTCACTACCATGTAAGCTCTATGAGGGCCTTGCTTGATGTCTGGTTTGCTCATGGCAGTATTCTCAGGACTTGAAATAAGACTAGGCATTTAGAACTTGTTCAATAAATATTTGTCAATTGAATAAATGACTGAAGGAATGAGGGACAGAGTACATGAATCCAAGAATCTATGCTATAACCAACCATGGCTGAACAGTTTTCACAAAGTGTACCCTGGAAATGCAGAGAGAGGAACAGCCACTGTAGGGGAAAGTCTGGGAAACTGAAGAGACAGGACCTTGTTTTAGCTCTTCCCAGGAGCACAGGGGTGAGAGATGGCGCTCCAGGCCCGAGGACTTGCATCTTGGCATCGGGCAACGGATGATATAACTTGGCAGTGATGGATACTTTCAGAGAGCCAGAGAAGCACTTTTGCTGAATATTTTACACTCTGTGAGAAGCCCCTTGACATAAAGATTCCTTGTTCTCTTGATAGCAAGACAGGCTAGAGATTCACAAGTCCCACAAAGTCCTGAGTTCAAAGTTCACCTCAGATACCTCTTGGCTGGCCTGTGTCCTCTTCATTCTGTTTCCATAACAATAAAGACAGTAACCGTGGGGTTGTCGTAAGGATCAAATTAAGTAATAAACATAGGGTGCTTGTCACCGTGCCAGGCATATAGGGCGTGCGCAAAGCGGGGGTCTAAGGCAGTGACTGTGAGCGCCGATTACAGAACCAGAATGTCCGCCTGGGGATCTTGGCTCTCTGCTGACTCGCTCAGTGAACCTAGGCAAATTGCTTAACTCCTCATTGCCTCAGTTTCCTCATCCAGAAAACGGGGATAAGCACTGTGCATGCCTCTTAGGGTTGTGGGGAAGACGTGAGTCAATATAACGAAGGCACACAGAGCTGTGCCTGACGTGTAGTCAGCGCCATGTTTCTGACAGCAGTTGTCGCCCAGTGCTCAAGGCAGCCTTACCCAGGATTAACCAGAAAGCTTTTGGGTCAGAGATTAGCATAATGGGAGCTCTGGAGAGTCCCACACCAAACAAATGGGCTGAACCTCAGTCAGTATCTTTCCCTTCTAATTTCCCCACGGAATGTTGCCTGTCTACGGGTTCATAATCTAAACACCTCTTTCCTGAGGACCCGTCTTTGGAACTGCCAGGTTCACCCCTGGGCTGTTTGCAGTGAGGGGACAGGAATGGGGCCAGGTTGAGAGCTAGGAGCTCACTGGTGACCTCCCAGCTTGGGAAGCTCACGGAGAGATGGAAGGAGGGAAGGTCCCCATGTAATTCTTGCTAGAGGACGCTGTCCTCCAGGCAGCCCCTCTGGATGGAGGGTGTGACCCAGCCCTGAGTCCTTGGGACCAGCTAGCAGCTAAGGCAATGAAGGTTTAAGTCAGGGGGTGGCAGTCCGCTCAAGAGAAAAGGGGGCATATGGGAATGATCTAGAAGACAGAAGGGGCAGGGATGAGCAAAGCAGAGAGAGCTGAGAGGCAGAATCCCAACTCCAGAGCACAGAGGCCACATCTGTTCTAGTCCAGCTACCCTAAAGGGCCAGCCCCTGGCTGTCACAGGGCCATGCCACTGAGCAAGGACATTTGGCAAGTAGTCCCATGTATAGTCTGGGGGAGGTCACTCTGAATGACTCTGAGGTGCCCTGTCATGTAATTTGACTACGAACACCCAGGAAGCCATGAGGCAGGAAAGGAACTTTGCCAATCAGGTACCAGGTCACGGTTTTTCCTCTTCATCCAACCAGGCTTTCTAACACAATACACACACCATCCCCTTGACACCTGCCACTCTGCTCAAAGCCCCAGGAACATAGCACACAGGAAGCTTCAAGGCTGCTGGGAGGATAACCTGGGACTGGAGAGGGCAGAGGCATAGGAATTTCCATTCATCTCTCTGGGACTTAGTTTCCCCATCTGAAAAACGGGGCTGATATGCCTTGCTACATATCAATCTGCACCTGAAAACCCTATGAAAGCAGAGAAGCACTGACAATAGTGTTTCGCCTGTTGTACGTAGGGTCACTATGAGTCGGACACCGCCTCGACGGCACCTAACAACAACAAGCCTTGCTGAGTTGTTGCAAGGATCTGCTTGGATGAACATGCGGTGCTGGCAGATGGCCTAGCCATGGAAGTCACCCCTTCCACAGCTAGCATTTCCTGAGTCCTCCCCACAAGCTGAGCCCTCAGCCACCCTGTGTGGGGCACTCTTCCTCCTCCCACTTTATAGGCAGGAAACCAGGATTCAGAGAGGGTAAGGAACTTGCCCAAGGCCACAGAGCCAGTGAGGAGTGGGGAGGCAAAGCCTCGGATGCACACTTCCCCCTGCTGAATAAATCTTCTTTCAGAGGTGGAAACAAGACTGCAGAGAGCATTTATCAGAACGAGACCTTGAGGGGGGTCATTCATGCTTCCCAGGCTGAACATGGCTTCGGAGAAGGACCAATCTCTTCACCCATAAAATGGGAGTGGTGCCAGAGTTGAGTCCCCTGCTGCTCCAGCTTGCCCTGGAGTTAAACATCTGAGTGGCCAACTGGGACCCCAGGGCCTGTGGTCCTCACAGTCCGCTTTGGCTCCCACTACCATCCGCAAAGCCTGGTGCCTTGCAGGGGAGGGCGGACAGCCACAAAGGCCCAGGGTTCAAAGCGGCAGGCAGGCCCTGGGGTGGGCAGGCTGCCTTCCAGCTTGGCATTTTCTCCTGGCACCTCAGTGGCCAAGCACTAAAAATAACTGCGATGGCTCTGCAGCCAGCCTGGCTCCCCAGTGAGGATGCACCCTTTATGGGCAGTCATTGTCTGCTGCCTTCTGATGGCTGTTGGCAAGAAAAGCCTGAGATATCTCAGCAGAGGCTGTCCCAGAACACAGTCGGGCCTTTGAGACAGGAGTCCCTGGTCCAGCTTCCCAGTAGACTGCACAGGAGGGGCCAGCCAGGGTCCTCCTGCCGGGGGTGGGGGTGGAGAAAACAGGGCACAAGGAGGGCAGCTGGAGCCAGGGGGAAGAAAAGTAAGAAGGGACCCAAGTGCTTTCTTTCAGACCTGGAAGAGACTTAAACCAGAACAACGGTGCTGAGGCAGAGGCAGAGGCATTCTAATTAGCACAATCGTAACAGCCTCCCGCTATTGGCAACCATGACCCACAGGCGTACAAGCTGTGCACTGTGCAAAGGTACCCAGGCTGGAGTGATACATGGTGTTGAAATCTGTAAATTGTGTTGCCCAAAGGAAGGGGCTCAGTGTTCCATCACTGTGGCAAAAATACCTGAGATTAACATCTTACAAGGAGGAAAGATTTATTTTGGCCAAGGGTTTGAGAAGTTTCAGGCCAGGGTCAATTGGCCCAGTTGCCTTTGGTCCTACAATGAGGCAGTGCATCATGGCAGGGAGCACATGGCAGAAGAAATGGGTCACCTCATGGTGGCCAGGAAGCAAAGAGAAAGAGGTCAAGGTCCCAGTACCCCCTTGCGGAGATGCCCCCAGTCACCTACTCCCTCCCACTAGGCCCCACTTCCTAAATTTTCTACCCTTCCCCCATAGCACCTCCAGTTTGGGAACAAGACTTCAATGTAAGAACCCTTATGGGCACTCCAGATCCAAACTGTAATAGGGTTGTTATTGTTGTTGTTAGGTGCCGCCAAGTTGAGTCTGACTCATAGTGACCCTCATAGGGTTTTCAATGGCTGACTATTTCAGGATTAACTACGGAGTGGGTTGCCACATCCTTCTCCGATTTTGCGGTGCTGGGAATTGAATTCGGAACCTCAGAGACTGCAGAGCAGCACTCTACCAACGGAGCTAAACCCCAGCCCTTGTAATAGGGTTGTTGTTGTTGTTAGGTGCCATAGAGTCAAGTCCAACTCATAGCAACCCTCATAGGGTTTTCAATGGCAGATTGTTTCAGGATTGCCTTTGGGAGTGGGTTGCCACGTCCTTCTCCCATAAAAGGATGTTATTGTGTTAGGTGCCCTCAAGTCAGTATCTAACTCATAGCGACCCTCAGAGTTTTCAATGGCTGACTGTTTTTCGGGATTGCCTTGGGAGTGGGTTGCCAGGTCCTTCTCCCATTTTTGCGGTGCTGGGAATTGAACTCAGGACCTCAGAGACTGCAGCGCAGCGCTCTACCTACTGAGCTAAATCCCATCCCTGTAATAGGGTACCTGTCCCTAATTCCCAGAAGGCACCGTGGCCTTGATCGTTGGACACATACTGGGTGCTTGTCTTAATGTAAGGCACAGTCTGCTCTCTCATTAGCCCTCACCACAGGCTCCCAGGTAGGTGTCATTTCCCCATTTTGCTAAGAGCTAGCGAAGCTCAGTCACATGACCAGGTTACCAGAGCTAGTGAGGAGTGGAACTGAGCTTGAATCTCGGTGCTGCTTACAGTCCCCCATTGGAGTTAACAATAACAGCAGCACCCATTGACTGGTTATTATGGCAGGCGTTGTGCTAAGTGTTTTGGATACCTTCAGCCTCAAAATAACCCTACCATGTAGACAAGGTCATTTCCATGCTGTAGATGAGGAAAGCTAAAGTGCGGGCGAGCGAGCATGTTGTTTCCGGCCAAATGGGCTTCAAACTTTGTTTCTCTGACTTGAGAGCCCTTCGTCCTAACAACAGTAACTCAAACGCCACCTGAGGTTCCTTAATCTCCGGGGGATTGTGTGAAAACAGACCTGAACTCCCTTAATGTACACCTGAGCCCTCCGCAGTCATCTGCAGGTTTCCCGGGACTTAGGGAAACTTGCTCCACAGTTGGTTCTGATCGTTTCCATCCCAGTGAAGGCTCTGGCTTCCCTTGGCTGACTGAGGACTGGGGGTGACTGGCTGTCAGGTCATAACCGTGTCTGGGGACCCTTCCTACTCAAGTGCACCCTGGCCCAGTGAGCTGGAAGAAGCATGACCTTTGAGCTTTGACCTTCCCCCAGGTGTACTACTGGCCTGGTGGAGCGCTGGGTGATTGCTGGGGCTTACAGCAGAGCAAAGCAGGCAACGTCAAAGAGAACAGGGTTGGATGCTTCCCGGGCCTTTGGAAGCCTGTGACGCCCTCCCCGGTGAGTCCTGCTCATTGGCCACCGTCCCCCAAGGCATTGGGTTCTCTGCCAGGCTACACAACCCTCCCTCTCTCCTCATCCTCCTCTCCTCTGCCTCAGCCCAATTTCTTATTATGTCAGGCGGTATAACCTGGTGGGTGTCCTTTCAGAGCATCCCTCATCTTCATCTGTACCCCAAAAGGAAGTGGCCTCTCAGATGAATACAGTTCTCCCTCTACAATGGACTCCAATGGCAATAATTGCAATATTTTCTCACCTTTTGATAGACCGCCAACGCTGGAGCAAGCTGTGCTCGGTCCTTCTCTAAGGATGAAGAGACAGTGTGTTCCTCCCCAGTGGAGGTCAGCGAACAGAGGCAGGTGGCCGGCTGTCTGAGCAGCATTCAAGGGCATAGGCTAGGGTCAGACCACCTGGGTGTAAATGCTGCCACCACCACTTACTGCTAAGCGTCAGTATCCTCACCTGGAAAGTGGGAAGAATTGTAATGTCTACCTTACATATTGGCGATATCTGCCAGTCACCACTAGGCTACGGAAAGGATTGAGTAAAATGGTGTATTGAAAGTGCTCATCATGATGCCCAACAGGTTGTTGTTGTTAGGTGCCGTCAAGTCGGTATCCTACTTATAGCGACCCTCATAGGGTTTTCAATGGCTGTTTCGGGATTGCCTTGAGAGTGGATTGCCAGGTCCTTCTCCCATGCCCAATAGGTAGTAAACCTATATTAAAGATTAACTTTAATTACTTTTTTATCCATATATTATTTTCTCCCAACCCTGAGACTCTTTTTTATTTATGAGACATGGTCTTGCTACGTAGCCTAGGCTGGTCTCAAACTCATGATCCTGCTTCCTCAGCCTCCTAAGTGCTGGATTTACAGTGTGGGTCACCATGCCTAGCTCCACTCTAAGAGGTTCTAAGACACTGCTTGTGTTCTCTGCTATATCACCAGGGCCTGATACACAGTAGGCATTTGATAAACATTCTCAGAATAAGTAAATTGATAAAAGGATGGATGAAAATGAATAAATAATAAGAGGATTGTCCTCTACACCAGAAGGACCTCATGAATCATTCTTAGTGCTTATTGGTTTGATTTCAATTTCTCACTAATCACTGTGTGTATTTTC
>VMDO01021260.1:0-35788 GCA_007922755.1 Pedetes capensis
GAGAGGATAATAAATCAAATACCACACACAGAAGAGTCAAGACAACTGTACAACGCAAATCAAAGAACCAATTAACTGAGATGAGTCCAAAATAAGAAAGGTCCAAAGCAAACATGAATCATAAATCAGTAACAGGTAACGATTGGATAAATGACAATAAATGTTCCTCAATAATCTCTATTAATGTAAATGGTCTTAAAAGCTGACAATTTTAATGTAAAGGAGAAACAAAATTACTAGCATTAGAGAAAATCATTGATAAATTTCATCATGTTAAAGAGGAATTATTATTCATAAAAAACACCATTAGGGATATATGGAAACTCTTTGTAGTATCCTATTTTTTATTTAGATTAATTTTAAATTTACAGAAATGTTACAAATATATTACTGAAGGTTTCTACATACTTCCACACCTCAATTTTCCAGTTACTGATCATGCATTAACATGGTATATGTGTCACAACTAGTAAAGCAATATTGAAATCTTATTATTAAGTTCCATACTTCCTTTGGGTTTCCTAATGTTCATTATCTCTTCCTGGATCCCGTTTAGGACAGTACCTTACCTTGAATCATGTCTCTTTAGGCTTCTCAAGGCTGTGACAGTTTTATGACCTTGAGACCTTTGAGTATTGACCAATACTGGTCACAAGCTTTGTAGAATCTGAGATTGGTGTTTTTTCTATGAATTACACTGAAATGTTTTCATTTGGGAGGAAGACCACAGAGATAGAGTGCTATTCTTATCCTGTCAGCCATGTGTATTATCAACATGCCATCATTGCTGATGTTAAGCTTGAGAGCAAGGCTGTAGTCTTGTCTGGTTCCCCCACAAAGGTACTCTCTTCCTCTCCCTTTGGAAGAAGACATGCAGTTTTCACCTAAGGTTGAGGATCTGCCCTTCACCTCTTTGAGGAGAGCAGTCACTACATAAGTTATTAGCAACTTTTTTGCTCATTAGATTTTCCTCTTCTCCCCATTTACTTACACATGAAATTTGTTATTCGTAATAGTATAGACTCATATATCTTTGCTTTATAGTTAGGAATATAATTCAACAATATTTTATTTATTTTGTTGATCAATAGTGTTTTGCTTTGACATCCAGAATATTTCATTTGGCTCCTCTGTGTCTTTGACAAATCTCCATTGGTTTGTTTTTCAAGCATTTCCTCCCTTTCTTAATAAAAACTGGATTATTTCACAAAACAAGAAGCGAAGAGTTAGATTCCTAGCTTCATATGCTATACCACTCAATAATGTCAGAGGCCTACGTTCCTTCCATGGCAAGGCATGGAGTCAGTTTCATATTGAGGCTGGCTTTCTTCCTAGTCACCATGTGGCTGCCATAGGCAACAGGAACCCTGCCCTTCTTCAATATTGCCCAGTAAGAAAGACTGAAAAATCTCCTGAGGAAACCAATAAGCTCTCCCTCCAGACCTGAAGAGAAATAGGTGGAAATAGATGTAGTGTGGGGTGTGCACCTCCCAGTCTGGCCCAGATGTTCCGACGGGCAGTGTCACTGCACACACAGATAACTAAACACAAGTCACTCAGTACCCTCAGGTGAGGGGTGCAAACTCCTGCAGCCCTTGGGAATACCAGCGGAGGGGAGAAAGGAAAAAGCCTTGGGCACTTTTGCCTTGTGGGCACAAACACAGCTTTTTATTGCTTTTCAGCCATGATAAGTGTAGAGAGAAACCCAAACAAGCGCACAGTTATAACAAGTGTTAGCAGTTTTTACACTGCCTCAAGGGCAGTGGTGGCTCTTTTGCCTCTGGTGCTGGGACTGGAGACTGTCCTCAGCCTCAGCCTCTTGGTGCTGGGTCAAAGAGGCTGTCCTCAGTTTACTTGTAGTCTGCCTTTCCTTGAGAGTGCCGTCTAGTTGTCCTGGTCTCGGTGGTCACGAGGAGAGGTGCTTCCATATTGCTGATTGAGTCCAGAGAGAGAGTTCTTTCCTTTCCAATGGTCAGTGTGAGAGAGAGAGTTTTATCTTGATTGGTGGTGTGGGGGAGAGAGAGGGGGAGGGAGGGGGAGAGAGAGAGAGAGAGAGAGAGAGAGAGAGAGAGGGAGTTCTTTCCTTATCAGTGGTCAGACGGACAGAGAGAGGTGCTACAGTGCAGCTCCATATATAGTTCACCCTGAATGGCCTAAGCCAATCAGCTTTGAGTCCTTTGTTTTCCAATTGTCCAGTTAGGTTTGGGGGATTCATGAAAGGTTTTATACAAATGTCCAATCAAGTTACTTTCATTTTCTCTAGATTCCTAATTTACAAACCAGATCTTCAAAAGCCATTTTCCCAGTTTTGGGGTTTTTGCCAACTTCCCCCCAATTTCTCTGTACAGATGTAGGATTTGCAGCCAACAGTATCTCTTCCATTCCACATATGAACCAAACTCTATAGCTAATTCCTTTGTCTGTGAGCATTTAATCCGAGACTAAATGTAATGTGAGAAAGTCCAAATAAGGATATAAGGACTTACATGGAATTCTGTATCTGTGAGTACAGAGACATTAATTTAACATTAAAGAAATAAGAATAGTCAGGAGAACGTAGAAAAGAAACACCAAAATTTGACACTAGCTTGTATTATGCCCATATTCAAAGGCACAGGTCTGAAAATAAGGGGAGGGATGGTGGCATACATGACATGGATGTGGAAGAAAATGTGCTAGAAAAATCAGGACATCTATAAACATTCTCCCTTAGATGAAATAGCTACCACAGGAGGTGCTGAATTAATAAAATAAAAACATAAAACATTATTACAAAATTAATAGAAGTTTACTGGGAAAAATGAGTCTATAAATCAAATATAGTTGCTTAGGGTTCACAGTCAGAAGTAGACAGCAGTTCCTATCTTACTTCAAATGAATTGCATTTTGAAATAAATATACATCAAAGCTTGATTATTTAGCTAGAGAAATTCAAAGTATTCATTCATCCAAAAAAAAATTTAATGAGCTCAAGTAATGGACCAGACACCATAGTAGGTATAATGTCTCAAAGATAACATGCAAAGTGTAAAGATTTTAAACTGGCATGAAATAAATGAACATTTTTTTTTTCTTCTGGATGCCAACCATGTTTCTGTTAATATAATTTGAGAAAGACTTTCCTCCAGGAACTACTACACATAATCCATATTTCTTGAATTATTGGCATGTTTTCTGAATTTTCTTCCAAGTTATTTTTAACCCTATTTGTATTTTCAAGCAGCAACAATGTAGTGAATAAAGGGGATGGTTGCTTGACATTGTGAATATCCTGAAAACCCCTGAATAGTACACTTTAAAAGGATGGATTTTATAGTTTGGGAATTTTACTCCAATAGTTACAAAAATAACTAACAAAATGGAAAACACATATATCAGCTAGTCCCTATGAGCCTGCACGTTGTGAAGCCGTAGCTTGTCTTTGTAGAATTACTGATTGACCACGCATTTCTCAGGGAGATGTCTGGATTTGCCATTGGCCCAGGGTCCTTTGTGTGCCTGCCCCAAGCTTTTGCTGATATCACATATATTATTCTTTTTACCTTGCTTTATTTTTTAAGACAGTGTCTTTCTATATAGCCAGGCTGGGCTCAAACTCATAATCCTCTTGCCTCTGACTCCTGAGTGCTGGGATTACAATTAAATGCCACCACATCTGGCTTATTCCATTGTTTTAATGGAATGCAATTAATCCTAACAGATTAATGACATACTTTTCCAAAGGTAGCAGGGGAAAGAACATTTCCATGGTGGAAGGGAAGCTAAAATTTGCTGTCTTTGGATGCACTTTCCCACCAACACTTTCTATTTCAGACTTGCCACCATCACCCTGTTCTCTGGGTATGCTTTCTAAGAGCTTCAATCATTTTCCTCCAGACCAACCAACCCTCAACATTATCCCCAAATTCTTAAGCACAGTAGTTCTAGGATAGAATATTCATTTGAGAAATAAGATTGAAATTACAACCATGGTAACTTGTACTTCAGGTCATAAAATCCCCAACCTCATCCCTTTTCCTTCTGTTCCCTACCTGGCTGCCTGTTGAACCAGGTGCAAGGCTACCCAGGACTCTCTGCACTCTGCACCCTGTTCAGGGTGGTTCCTGCCTCCCTGTGAAAAGAACTACTCCTTCCCTAGAGCACCCTAGGGTACTGTTTAGAGAGCTGTGACCAGGGAGGAAGGAGCTGCATTTCTTTCCAGATCTATCATCCTTGTTCTAGACAGGCCATCTAAAATGGTAGGCTCTGGTCTCTATCTCTACCCAGTTTTATTTTTCTGTGTGGCTCTGCCATGTCATGTAGCTGGTCACTTTTAGTGTGTTTTGTTTCCAATGAAGTTTCCCATGAGGGCTTCTGCATCAATTTGTTGGTCTGCATAATAAGATTGCCACATCAGGAGGGTGAGACAACAGAAATATATGTCTCACACTTTTGGAAGCTGGAAGTCCAAGACCAAAGTGCCAGCAGGGCTGGTGTCTCCTGAGGCTTCTCTCCTTGGCATTTTCTCTGTGTTCTCACGTGCTTTTTCCTGTCTGTGCACATCCCTGGCATCTCTTTCTGTGTCCAAACTTCCTCTTCTCATAAGGACATCAGTCAAATTGGATTAGGTCTCACCCTAATGTTCTCATTTTGACATAAGTATCTCTGAAAAGGGCCCTATTTCCAAATACACTCACATTCTCAGGTCCTGGATTATAGGACTTCAAAATATGAATTGGAAGTGGCAGTGCATGATTCAACCCCTAAGAACTTCCCATACTTCTATGAGTCTGAGGACTTTGTGTTTTGTACTCTTATACCCGCAGCACCAGGAAAAAATAGGCTCTTAACATATAAATAAATTCTAATAAATATATCCTACTACTCATCTGTCAGCTTCTCATGCTGTGGGGTCTTGCATGTTGCTGTGATGCTGAAAGTTATGCTAACAATATTTCAGATACTAGCAGGGCCACCCATGGTGGACAGGTTTCAGCTGAGCTTCCAGACTGAAACAGACTAGGGAGAAAGACCCAGCAGTCCACATCTGAAACAATTAGTCATTGAAAACCCTATGAATAGCAGAGAAGCACTGTCAAATATAGTGCTGGAAAATGAGCCCCCAGGGTCATCGAAGAAACAACTGGAGAAGAGTTGTTTCCTCAAAGTACCATCAACCTTAATGAAGGGATTAGATTAAAGGCCCTGGGACCTCCTTTTGCTGTTGTGGCATGACTCAAAATGAGAAGATACACTGGCTGTAACATTTGGCTCAAACATAGAGATCATGTGCATGGCACTGTGTTGGGTAGTGTTTCAGTCTGTTGTACTTAGGGTCACCATGAGTCAGATCCTACTCGACAACACCCAACAACAATAAAAAATATATACTATCTATTATAGACAGAAGTGTAAGATAATTTCTAAGATTTACAACCTTTATAAATCCTCCCTCTTTGAGTGTGAGCAGGGCCTATGAATCTAACAGAATATTTCTCCCATGATTATATTTACAGGGAAGATGGGAAGGGATTTTGTGGATGTTATGAAGTTTCCTAATTGATCGACTTTGTGAATCAATTGAAAGATTACCTTGGCTGGGTCTTAGCTACTCAGGTGAGCTTTGTGGAAGAAGGTCACAAGGTTAAAGACTAGAAGCAACAGACATGTTCTTATGTTGGCTTTCAAGAAGCAGTTTACCATGTTGGGGAGATGGGCTCATGGAAAGATAGAGTAGAATTGAGTGCTTCAGTTCTATATCCACAATGAACTAAATTTTGCCAATGACCAGAGAGCTAGAAAGAGGATTTCAGGTCTCAAAGAAGACCACAGCCCTTACAGATACCTGACTGACTGCAGCATAAGATTCTGAGTAGAGCAACTAGTTAACCTATGTCCAGATTACTGTTTTCTTTTACTGTCTTTGGAAATTGTCTTCAAATTTTATCTTTTCACTGAGCCTCTACAACCACAGGAGTAGCACCCTTCTTCAGCTATGTTGTTGGGTGCTGCCTAGTCAAGGTCAACTCATAGCAACTCTGTGTATAATAGAAGGAAACACTCCCGACATTGTGTCATGCCTGGCATTGTGTCAGTGCTTCTTTGCTATTCATAGGGTTTTCAATGACTGGTTGCTTCAGGATTGCTTTGAGAGTGGGCTGCCAGGTCCTTCTCCCATTGTTATCATGCTGGGGATTGTACCCAGGGCCTTAGCGCAGAGTAGCACTCTACCAACTGAGTTAAATCCTAGTACTCTCCGACTATATTTATATGTGATATATAACATATTACATATTACACATAATATTTTATGTATGCTACATATAATATAAATCATATAACATATGTAATTAATTTTGATTACTGTCTCATATTATTAACCATTTTTTCTGTCTGTAAGCCTTATCTTTGAAAATGGTGTAAATCCTTTCAATTCAGTGAACTCGTGAGAGATAGTATGAAAAAATGTGTCTCCATGGTCTTAGTGTTTGGAAGAAGTGAATTTGCATTCCAAATCTACTGTTTTGTGACTCCATATACATTTTTAAACTTCACAGTCGGAGTCTTATTTGCTTCTAAATAAGGTTAATAAATGGAATGTTGGGTGAAAAATAAACACATGTAAATACCCTGGCACAGAATAGAAGCTTGGTAGATGAAACCATTCATACTAAACCTCTTTGCACCTTTACCACTATCATAGTTTCCTGTGTATTAGGTAAATAGATAATATTGCTGATCAATTTATTCTTTATTTATGAAAATCATTTTACAGGACATTGTATTTTTTAAATGAAACTTTTCCTTTTCTTCTCAGCCAAATGTTTCCTTCCTCCCCTTTCCTCTAGATAAGTTTATCTCATTGCTTTCTAGCTATTTTAACACATTCTGTCCCTGGTGAGACATGGCCTTTCTATGGAGCCAGAAATTTTGCTTTATTTAACTCTCTGTCAAGTATGTAGTCTAGAAAGTTGTGCATTTGATGAATGAATGGATCAACCAATAAATCCTTCAGTCAATCAGAAATGGTTGCAAAATTGTTGAAGTAAAGGGCCTTTCAATTCTAATAAGCTTGTGCAAGAATAGATGGTAATTATTTCCACCTGAAAGAAGGAAGCGCTTGAGCCATTGATGGATGCGGTTTGCTGTTGTGAAATAAAGATTGATTCTGGGTTAAAATGTTGTCTGATACACTCACCTATTCTAACATTTTTCCTTGGTGGAAATGCCAAGTCCTCCTTCTTCCACCAGTATTTGTAAGAGTGATGTGAAGTTGTACATGTGCCCTAGGCCTTGGGCCCAATTCTCCCACTTCCACAAATGAGCATGGTGATGTTTCCATTGAAGGACTCTGTGTCTCCAAGGCAGAACATATGCAAAGAGCTGGTACACAGTGGGCCCTCCACACATACTCAGATCCCTTACCTCCCCATCCAGAGACATAAACTCTCCTCGGCCCTTTCCACACACTTGCTGCTAGACTTCCTGCCCTGATCTCATAGAGTAGACTCCCCTTACGAACGAGGCTGACAGTGACACTTAGGGGCTTGCTGACTCCCAGCTCAGAACACTGACATTGTAAAATTTTCTGAAGTCACTTTTAATTTTTCTCAAGCTCTCTGTTACCTTAGGCAATTACTCTAGGTAAGCCTAAGCTTCTAACTGGTAGAGTGGTGATAGTTATAACTCTACTATAAGGCTGTGGTGAGGTTTAGTATAGTTATGCATACGTTGGGGTGAATATTTTGAAGTAAGACACTTAAGTGAGAAATATTAGCCCTTCCATAATTCTCATAAAATGTCATTGAGTCACAGTAGGTATTTTCTATAAGGTGGATGTTGGGATAGGGTCTCCTTTGCATAGAGGCCAGGCTGATGGATTGAGGTCCAGTCCTGGGACTTGAGAACACAGAGCAGTACACTTATTTCTATTATAAATATGACAAGGATTTCCAGACACTTAAATAAAAATTATGTAACTTGTAAATATATACAAACTGAAAACACATGAGCAAGTGGGTTTTTCCCATTAAAGAAAGAATTAAATGCACACCATTTAGATGAGACACGAATAAGAAAAAAGTCTATATTCCCTTCTATCAAAATAGACCTCCATATGTCTGTCAGCTTCTCATACTGTAGGGGTTTTATGTGTTACTGTGATGCTGAAAGCTATGCCACAGTATTTCAGATACTAGCAGGGCCACGCGTAGTAGACAGGTTTCAGCTGAGCTTGTAGAATAAGACAGACTATGGAGAAGGACCTGGAAGCCCACTCCCAAAACAATTGTTGTTGTTGTTAGGTGCTATTGAGTCGGTATCCGACTCATAGTGACCCTTACAGGGTTTTCAATGGCTGACTGTTTCAGGATTGCCTTGGGAGTGGATTGCCAGGCCCTTCTCCCATTTTTACAGTGCTGGGAATCGAGCTCGTGACCATAGAAGACTGCAGCACAGCCCTCTACCAACTGAGCTAAATCCCAGTCCCCCAAAACAATTAGCCATTGAAAACCTTATGAATAGCAGAGAAGCCACTGTCAGATATAGTGCGTGAAAATAAGTCCCCCCACTCCCTAACGCTGGAAGGCATTCAAGGATCAACTAGGGGAAGAGTTGCTTCCTCAATGTAGAGTCGACCTTAATGGCAGGAATGGAGTAAAGTTCCTGGGATGTTCATTTGCTGATGTGGCACAACTCAAAATGAGAAGAAACATAGGGGCTGCAACAATGGATTTAAACATAAAGAGATCCTGTGCATGGCACAGTATTGGGTAGTGCTTCATTCTGCTGTACTTAGGGTTGCTGTGAGTTGGATGTGAATTGACAACACCCAACAACAACATTGAAATTAAGGAAACTTGAAACATTTATACTTTGATAAATGATCTATGGGGAAGTCTAGTTAGTAGAATGAAGGAAGAAATAAAAGAAGGAAAGGAAGGAAGGAAGGAAAGAAGGAAGGAAGGAGGAAGAAAGAAAGGGAAGAAGGATGGAAGGAAGGAAGGAAGGATGAAAGTTTGATTAATCAAACAAAAACAAATTCTGAGAAACATGAACACTTTTCTTGCACATTTTCTGCTGTCAGCCAGAATACTATCCCTCAGAAGGAAAAAGGGCTCAGTATGTCCCAGTGGACTTTGCTGATTTCCTTCAATTCTGCCACGGTGGGGACACCAGGCATAATTTGTATCCACCTTTGTGAAAGCAACCTTTGATTCCTTATCCTCCTGAGATATTATTTGCTCCTTTCTTATAATCATTGTTGGGAGCACATACGCTGAAAAGATGTAGACAAGGAACAACACAAAGCAGTTTTGCAAACTGCCCCCTGGGCACTGTTTTCAGATATTTGCAGAGCCACCACCAAGGACAGGAGTAAATTTCAGTTCACGAGTTTTTGATCATGGCATCTTGTATCTTCTAATATCTTGGGCTTCCCAGAAAGGGACAAGGTAGCTTTGCAAAACAGTTATCTCCTGTTGTTCAGTGTTTTCTAGTGGAAGCTAAGTGACATAGCTTTATATAATAGTTGAGAGCTCACATTAATTGCTTCCTCTGGACTGAAAAATGCACATGTGCCCTCTGATACATATACACATATATGAACATGCACACACATATCCATGTAAACTTTTACTAAACCCCATAAAAGGGGAGATAGGAGAGACAGTAATTGCTCTCACTAGGGAGGCAGATTAAAGGAGGAAACATACTGTTAAATTTGGCCTTTTCTCCCTCAGAAACCCTACCTGCAGGGAGAGAGCCTTCTTCCATTTGATGAGCATACTATTCTATCATGTCAATTTAATGGTTTGCATTGCCATGAATGCAATGATCAGCCAGGTTTTCCCCTTCAGTGAGTTCCAAACATAAGATTAGGTCCTAGGAAAGGAAATTTTGTGGTGGCACTGTGGGAAAATACTGCTTTAGATTCTCCAGTATTTATTATGTTTTTTCTCTGTTTATGTCAATAGTTCTTCAGATTTCCCTTGTGGAAAGACTTTGGTAATAGTGATTAGTTCACAAGTGAGCACAGAACTCAAGCTGTCTCAACCAGAGTAAACTCCAGAGCTCACTTAAGACATTCTGTGTAGAGTTATTTTATCTCTCTGCCTCTCTGTCTGCCTCTCTGTCTGTCTGTCTCGCTCTTCCCTTTTCACTGGGCATAAATTTAGGAAGAAAATATGAATGCTCAATTGCCTAAAGCCAAGACCTAGAGACTCAATCAGGGTAGAAAGAAAGAACAAGAGCCCAAAAGATGCAGAGAAATAAACCCTTAGTTATATTATTCAGCCTATCAATCAAGCTGAACTTGAAGTCAAATCTAAAGTCTGGACTTTCTCTTGTATCAATCAAAAAATTTAAGTGAAATTGAGTTAATTTTCTACTAATGGTGATCTAAAATATCTGAACTCATACAGACCCAAAGCAGATAGTCACCTTGAACTGGCTTTCTCCCCTTACAAAGGGTCAGGAAATTTGAAGACCTGTGTCTAGGAAAATTCAAAGGAAAAATAGAAGAAGCCAAAGCCACAAAGAAAGAACGCAGCCTGAGGCTGAATCCAGGCTGAGCTGCTTCAGTAGCATCTTGATTCTAACTTCCTCTTCATGCACTGGGGAAGAACAGTCTGCACTGGACATTTTGTCCCTTCTTCCCACGTCACAGGTATTAAGAAGACTTTTTTTTATGTCATTTTATTAGCATCCAATATAATTACTGCATTTTGGGATTAACATAGGGGCATTTGTTCTTCCAATATTGCTCTCAACTTCTCTGACTAGTCCTCTCCCGACTCTGGATATATTCCCTTGTGCTTTCCAGCCTTGCATAGATAGGTAGATAGGTAGATAGATAGATACATAAATACAGATATAGATAGATATAGATATACTTATGTGCCTGC
Organism: Pedetes capensis; assembly: GCA_007922755.1. Classification (NCBI taxonomy): domain Eukaryota; kingdom Metazoa; phylum Chordata; class Mammalia; order Rodentia; family Pedetidae; genus Pedetes; species Pedetes capensis. The sequence goes on from VMDO01021260.1 coordinate 10,884, forward strand.
AGCTGTACCACTGTGACATCCGATCCCTTCAGATCTCCAAAGCTAAGCAGGGTTAGGCCTGGTTAGTACTTGGATGGGAGACCACCTGGGAATACCAGGTGCTGTAGGCTTGGGAGAAGTGCCTGGCAACTGACTCCCAAAAAGCAATCAGTCATTGAAAACCCTATAAATATCAGAGAAGCACTGACAATGCTGTTTTGCCTGTTGTACATAGGTTCACTATGAGTTGGATACTGACTTGACAGCACCTAACAACAACAACGTGTGTGTGTGTGTGTGTGTGTGTGTGTGTGTGTGTGTGTGTGTGTGTGCTGGGATTTTGCTCAGTTGGTAGAGGGCTGTGCTGCAGTCTCTGAGATTCCAAGTTCAATTCCCAGCACCGCAAAAATGGGAGAAGGACCTGGCAATCCACCCCCAAGGCAATCCCAATAGAGTCAGCCATTGAAAACCCTACGTGGGTCACTATGAGTCAGATACCGACTCGACGGCACCCAACAACAACAACAACAAATATATATATATATATATATATATATATATATATATATATATATATACACATTTTTTCATTTTAGGACAAATATAGATTCTGGGTGAGTGAGAACATGTAGTATTTGTGTTTCTGCTTCTGCCCTTTTACTACCTCTCCCACCTACAAGAAGAGGTATCTCCTAGGCCAGAGATATAAAACCCCCTAAGAGCTTCCTGGGGAGCCCTTCCACTTTAGCATGAGTCCAAGGCTGCTCCCTCTCTGTTCCTGCTTCTCTGGTCCATGTTCTAATCTCCTCCAGAACTCCAGGGACAAGCCATCCCCTTTCATTGTACTTGCCACTTGTCAGCTCAGGGTTCCCCTGGGTGCCTGCTGTATTCTGTTGGTTTTACATGTGTGCTGTCCTGAAATTCAGATTGAGGGGAAGCAGCAGCAAGCAATCAGCCCCCATTCATCTCCGGCCTTCAGTCTTCTATCACAGATTTGCAAAGGGTCATTGATCACTTCTCCTCTATGGATAAAACTGATTTTCCTTTGCTTTGATTCCTCACTAGTTATTCTTTCTACTTTCTTGTTTCTTTTGTTTTGTGAAACTTGAAGAAGAGAGTTGATTGTTACAAATCAGTTAGCAAAATGTCACTTTTAATCTCAATCATTTATATTTGTAAAGTTATCTAAAATATTATTACTTTAACTCATATAATGCCCTGAACAGTTGTTAAGAGAGAAATCATCATCCTCTTTTAAAGATGATGAAATTGAGGTGCATACAATGAAGAGAGTTTCAGAGTAAGTTTCAAAGTCAAGAATTAAATGTTGGTCAGCAATGTCCAATTGACAATGTTTCTACTAGCATTGCTCCAAGTTTCACTCAAAGTTATGCCCAGGTGGCACACACCAGGGCATAGTACGACTAAGAGTCCCCAAGCACAGAGGAAGTAGTTACTCGGGAAAGGAGATATGGACCTGTGACCTTGGAGATTTACAGAAACCCAGAGAAACAGAACTAAGGAATTTGTTTGAACATAAACCAATTGACATAGGATGTCAGGGGCATGGGACCTCAGAAACCATTTGGGTCACAGTTTAAAATCATCTCACATCCAGTCCTGAGATTCAGTACTGCTCAGTAAATGTAATTATTGTTACCTCTGAATTTAATCTGACATCAACACTCACGATTTTCCAATTCTACACTCATCTTCACAAATTCTCATTCATCAGCAGTTTTCCTGCTACCTCTGTATTCAATACTCTTTTATGGAAGAATGTAAAGACTGATCATACTATCAAATATTATCACACCCAAAAGACTGCATTTTGTAACAGGCTAAATACCCCACAGGAAAGAAATCAATAGTAAAGGTTTACTTTGACTCAGCTAAGCCAGACAGAGACAGAAAGAATTGTAAGAGACATAAAGGACTTATGGGTGGAGTTGAATCAATGAAGACATAGTATTCTGGCAGAGTATTCTGACAGATCCATTGGATAACAGGGTACCTTCAATAAGACCATTGTCAGGTTTAGGCATTAGTAAGAGATTAGAAAGATAAGCATGTCTTCTCTTAAAATTGGAATGGATATCAGCATTCTATTTTCTCCAGTCCTAGAAACATTTCCTGAAGATCTATTATACGTCAAGTTCTATGTTAGAAAAATATATACAAAAGTTAATGAGGTTTTTTAAGATACCTGCATATTGATTTCCACAGTGGTTGGACCAATTTACAGCTCCACCAACAATGTAAGAGTGTTCCCTTTTCTCCACAACCTCATCAGCATTTGTTGTTATTTGTTTTACTGATTGTGGCCATTTTTACTGGTATAAGGTGAAATCTCAGAGTTGTTTAAATTTGCATTTTCCTCATGGCTAGGGATATTGAGCATTTTTTCATGTGTTTCATGGCTTTACGGACTTCTTCATTTGAGAACTGTCTATTCAGTTCCTTTGCCCATTTGTGTATTGGGTTATTTGTTTTCTTGGGAGTTTTTTTCTTGAGTTCTTTATAAATTCTGGTAACTAGACCTTTGTCTGATATATAGGATGTGAAGATTATTTTTCCATTCAATGGGGGTTTCCTTGACTCTGTTAATTGTTCTTTTGCTGTACAGATGTACATGTAATCCCATTTATCTATTCTTCTTGCAATTTCTTGAGCAATTGGAGTACTATTAAGGAAATACTTTCCTATGTCTATATGATGAAGTGTATTGCCTATCTTGTCTTCTATAAGTTTTAAAGTTTCTGGATTTATGTTGAGATCCTTTATCCATTTTCAGTTAACTCTCATGCTCATTGAGAGATGAGGGTCGGTTTTCATTTTTCTGCATGTGGATGACCATGTTTCCCAACACAATTTATTGAAAAGGCTGTCCTTTTTCCAGTTTACTTGCTTTGCTCCTTTGTCAAAAATCAGGTGGCTATAGGTGTGTTGAGGTATTTCTGGGTCTTCTATTCTGTTCCAGATGTCTTCAGGCCTAATTTTGTGCCAGTACCAAACTGTTTTTGAACCAGCTATAAAATTATTGGGAATTTATCCAAAGGGAGATGTGTCATTATACCACAGAGACACCTGGATCTCCATGTTCAATTCAGCACTTTTCACAGTAGCAAGGATATGGAATCAACCAAAGTGCCCTTCAACAGAAGAATGGATAAAGAAAACTATGGTACATATACACAATGGAATACTACCCAGCATTCAAAAAAAAAAAAAGAAAGAAAAGAAAAAAAGAAATAAGGCCATTTGCAGCAAAATGGATAGAATTGGAGAAAATTATTTTAAGTGAATGAACATAAGCTCAGAAAGAGAAACACCACATGTTCTCCCTCATATGTGGGAACTGAATCAAAGTTATAAGAAGGAAAAAATCCTATACAAAGGTCAGATTATAATAAAAGAGAAAAAAAGCTAAGAATGGTATTATTATAGATGGTCTAGAAAATGCATGTAATAGTTCTGACAAGGTAAAAGGAAAGTTCACTACAGAAAAAGTTTCTATCTTAAACAGAACTGGAACCCAAAGATATATAGAAAAATATCACTATAAAAAGACAAGTAAGTGGTAGAGAAGTCTTTGATGTGGGGGTGGAAAGGGGGGAGGAAGTGTACAAGAGGGTAAGGGGGAACCTATACAAATAATGTACAACAAAATGCACATATAGAAATGTCACAATGAAAAGCATGACAGAATGAATCATATTAAGGTGTACATTAAAAATTTCCAATTAAAAAAAGTTAATAAGGAGCTCTTCCTCTTTCTACCAAGGCTGTTTAGAAGTGGGAGAGCTTTCTCTGTATTCACAAATTCCTTCCTTGTGAGATGCTGTGGTGTCAGGAGGAAAAGATTCAAATGGTGGAGACTGTGGCACCCAAAGCTTCCTCCTCTCCAGTTAGCCTGCACTCATCCTCCATCAATTCTTCAAAGTCTTCACATCCTATTATATATTCAATATAAGGTAAGGAAATGCCTTAACACTTGTGATGACTATAGCTGTAGCTGAACTATATCATTCTTAAGGATTTTTTTTCTATTAATTTTTTACTGGTCATAACTACACTATTTGTAATAACCACAAATTTGAAAGTACCAAAAGGCCCCTCAAGGGGTGAATGTCTAAAGAAACAGCAGGACATCCACACCACTTCACTTTCAGCAAGCAGAGTTGTGTCATCTGCACAGGTTGTTAATGAGTCTTCTTCCAATCATCATGCCACATTCTTCTTCATGAAGTCCAACTTGTGGATTATTTGCTCAGCATGGAGATTGAAGAAATACAGTGAAAAGATACAGCCCTGACCCACACATTTCTTGACTTTAAACCTGGCAGTGTTTCCTTGTTCTGTTCAAACAACTTCCTCCTGGCCCATGTACAGATTCCTCATGAGTATAATTAAATGCTCTGGTATTCCCATTCTTTACACTGTTATCCATAATTTGTTATGATTCACACAGTCAAATACCTTTGCATAGTCAATAAAACACAGATAGACATCTTTTGGTATTCTTTGCTTTTGGCTAATATCCACCTGACATCAACAATGATGCCCCTGGTTCCATGCCATCTTTTGAATTTGGTTTGATTTCGCAGCTGTTCCCTGTGGACATACTGCTGTAGTTATTTTTGAATGATCGTTAGCAAAATTTTACTTATTTGAGATATTAATAACATTTTTCAAGAAATTATTATTTCAGGATTATTTAGGGAGTGGGCTGCCAGATCTTTCTCCCATTTTTGCTGTGCTGGGGATGGAACCTAGGGTCTCAGAGAGTGCAGAGCAGCACTCTACCAACTGAGCTAAGCCCTGCTCCCCTATGGTTCTAGAATTATTTAAAAATCAAAAGCTTAAAAAAGGAAAAAAAAATATACAGAATATATATGTAGCCACAAGATTAGAAAGCACTTCCTAAGAAAGATAACAAATGTAATGACCATAAATATAAATAAGAATAATTAAGAATGTAAACTTTTTGCAATTTTTGCATGGCAAAAGTCTGTATTAACAGAGTCCAATAAACTGATAGAATCAAAAAACTGCAATCCATAGGCAATGTTTTACTAATTCTAGAGTATTTATTAAATACTGATGATCTATTAAGTGTTGGAAATACAGGAAACCACATTTATATAGATGTGGTTGAGATACAAAGAAATAGGCACTGGAATTACTAATTAGTAAATACTTTTCCACAATATACATACAGTAGCCTGTTACCTCCGGCCCATAATCATTGTTTTATTTTCTGCAGTTTCAGATACCAGCAGTCAACTATGGTCTGCAAATATTAAGTGGAAATTTTCAGAAAAAAAATCATAAGATTTAAATAATTTTATTGGAGCATTAGATGTTTTAGTATTTAATGAATTGTCCATTTGTATTAAAAATAAAAAAGAAAAGATTCAAAACTCTTGCTTTTCTCATACAAATATGCTAAGGAATGAGTATAGTATATTATATATTCTATAGTCTAATCCATAGCCTTTCAATAATTTTGGAGGACTAAAAATCAGATGCAGATTATAATTATGTTCAGATTAGATTATCGGTTGAGTTTTTGTTATTGTTCTTGATTACGAATCCAATCCACTCATTTGTGGTCAAGAAAAATAATGAGAGTTCTCAAGGCGGAATCTAGTCTACCAACCATTCTCATCTACTTGAGATATTTTAGTCATCTAAAATGTTGAAAGCACACACATTAGGTTTAAGAATATACAGAATTTATGAGAAAAGATATTCAATATAAAATTGGTTGCAATAACAGGAAACTAAAAATGAACCAAAACATGCCAGTAGTAGTATTGTACTTTCATCTGAAAGAAATCTATTTGGCTGTTAAATAAAGTGAATTGGTTGGATAAGTACTGGTGAAATGAATATTTACTTCATATTTTCTAACTCACAGCCTAATTTCTTTTTTGTTTTGGAATTAGTTGTATTATGCTTTTAGACATTGCCTAGTTTTTTTGTTTGTTTGTTTGCTTGCATTTAATCTTTTTGTCTGCATATTATAGAAGCAAATTAATTACTTATTTTGGTTGCATTATTCATTTTATTACAATTATTAATACACATTAGTTGCACAAATTAATGGTTCTCACTGTGACCTTTCAATACATGTATATATCATGTCATAATCATGTCCATTTTCCCTTTTATCATCTCTTGCCTTCCCGTTTACCTTATTTCAGGGAGCATCTTGTGGCTGTAAGAACTGGCTTATTTGTTTAGATTTTTCCAGAAGTGAAAGTCAAAGAAGGTGTAGAAGGTACTGTTTGTAGGATGCCATAACTCTTCTTGCTCCCTCTACAAATCATCTCTCTTTTGTTGGCCATAAACAGGCAAAGATGGAATTAGAGTTTGGGAGGACAAACAGAGACAAAGCAACTGACATTTCCCAATGTGGTTAGAGTCAAAAACATTTCTGATCACCCTTCTGGTGTTCTTGTTTTTTGTATGCATCTCACCCAAGTGTGACAGCACACATCCTCATTCAAGACAGAATCATTGTTGCTTGATTGTAATTTATATTGTAGGGGGGAAATTTGAAAACAACACTATCTTGAAATAAATGTAATTGCAATGTTATCTCATATCCAATAATAACTGATATGATTTCCATCATGTTGCATGTTCTGCTACATTTCTGACACTTCTGACAACAAACATGGGAAACAAGACATTGAGCGATGTACTTTCGGGCACACATTTCCTCCCTTTCTTTTTAGTCTCAATACATTGGGAAATGTGAACAGAACTGCCTTCTTCTTGGTGGGCAAACTAAGATAAAGATGAAAAAAACCGAAAGCCAAAATAGAAAAGAATTAGCCCTCCATGTGCACAGGTTCCCTATCTATGGATTCAACCAACTACTGATGGAAAATACTTGAAAAAAATTGTGCTGAACATTTACAAACTTTTTCTCTTGTCATTATTCCCTTCATGATACAGTATAAGAACTATTTATATAGTATTTATGTTGTGTTAAGTATTATCTGAGTCTACACTCATAGCACGCTGGCATCTGATCCCGCCTGATCTCAGAAGCTAAGCAGGGTGGTCCTGTTTAGTCTTTGGGTGAGACACTGCCTGGGAATACCAGGTGCTGCAGGCTAAGGAAAAAGACCTAGCAATGCACTCCTGAAACAATCCAGTACTGAAAACATGAATGTAAGAGAAGCAATGACAATAGTGCTGGACATGGCACAGAGTCAGGTAGTGTTTCATTCTCTTGTATATTATGTTACTATGAGTCAGACCTGACTCAATGGCACATAACAACAAGTATCAATGTAAGAGTAGTTTAGAGATGATTTGAGTATATATGGAAGGATGTACCTGGTTGTATGCAAAAACTATGACATTTTCCAGGAAGGACTTGGGCAACTGCAGATTTTTATACCCATGGTGGTGGTATGAGGCATGTGCTGAAAGCAATCCCCCACTGAGATGGAGGGAGATCATGTTGCTTGGCTCTGTTGTACCTGTCATGCATCTTCAATGTCTGCAGCAGCCTTTTGCTTCAGGAACAGGCACTTCAAAGCCTCTCTCAGCACTTCTGCATATTGACCCCTTAGCTACTCACTCTGGATCCTCTGAAAGCAGGGGTGGAGACAGGGATTAAAGAGAGGGCTCTTTGTGAGGTGCCAGCTCAGGGCTATGGGACATGGGGCCAGGCAAATTGGAGAGTAACCAAGTGCAGTGTGCCCTGCTGGGCCACTCATGTCACTAGACAGCCAAAAAGGGATTAAGGGCAGGAAGTGAGCAGTCACAGAGAACAACTTGTTCCCTGAGGGGTAAAGCCTTTGGCATCTCAAGCTCTTGCAGGGCTGGCAATGAGAGACCTGGACTCTGTGATCTGTGAAAGCTTCACAAAGTGCCCAAAGTAGAGGGTTAAATGGAATCCAATTGAAATGTGGCCTATAGAATATAACTGAGGTTCTCCATGATACTCATTTTAATCACATTTTGCCCACATAAAGTACCTAGGGAACACACAGGTGATTTGCCTCATTCCTCCAGCCCCATCTGGTTCTTGATGGAGAAGAGCCCACAAATACTCTTCTCACATATCCCGGGGAGTGGGGAGGCGGGCACCATGGTGTAGTCAGAGGGCAAATGAGGTTTGTCCGCTAACAGGATAAAGGTTCTGGGCCTTGTCTTCTCTTGTTTGGCTGCTGATGTGGGTGACCTTGGGATGAAGTCCCTAAAATTTCTCTCTCTGTAAAATGTGAAATATGATGCTTTTGACCTAGCTCTGCGTGATAGATGGCTCTGGACTCTATGAGATCTAATTACTTAACATTTACAAAATGCTAGGAGCTATTTTGGAGAATGGCATTCTTTACGCACAAAAGATCGTTATTCATTACCCAGAATGCATACAAATAAAAATAAGAGCATTTCAGAAGGAGAAGACTGATGCAGGGAGCCGTATCTGCCCTGTGTGAAAGACAGGTTGGAGATTAATTCAACGGATAAACTGTTTTAAAATCCGGCAGTTTCACGCTAATGAAAAAGAGGCCCACAGACTATATTTTGGCCTGGCGGTCACAGCAGAACTGGAAATGTCAAACTGGTGTGATTCACTTCTAGTGTTCCCTCTTGGCTGTATTGAATGCCTCCAGGTTATGCAGCCTAGGATTTCTAGAAGGAAATTATGCTGTATATTAGTGTAATGGTATGAAGAATACAGTTTTCTGCATCTGTATCACTCATAATAGATAGAATGTAGCAGCCACCTCTGCCAGAGATCAGGCATGTAATTCCACATCTCTGCTGCCTTCCAAGCTTTCTTCCTAGCCCACTGGGTTTAACTCCTTCACCACAGCACTGTGGTAACCAGATTGTGCAATGTGTATTACTCTCCAAGTGTGGCCTGGTACTGGTAATCTTTAGATCTGTTTCTTTACAATAGTCTCTCTCTGTATAATATATACATACATATATACAATATCTGTCTATAGCCATACCACCCTCGTAACTGATTCTGTCAGATCTCAGAAGCTCATCAGGGTCAGGCTTGGTTAGTCTTTGGATGGGAGACTGCCTGGGAATATTGGGTGCTGTAGGCTAGGGAGAAGGACCTGGTAGCCCACTCCCAAAACATCAGCCATAAAAAACCCTATGAATAGCAGAGAAGCACTGACATAGTGCCAGGCATGGCTGTGCCAGGGAATGTTTCACTCTTTTGTACATAGGGTCACTATGAGTCAGATGGCACCTAACAACAACATATAATGTATATAAACACATACCTGGAGAGAAATAGATGTATCTGCAAGCATATGGATATATGTATCTACTTAAGAACACTTTACTTTTGTATATCACTTCTTAATTTATAAAGAATTTTAGCATGCTTTATCTCATTTGTTATAACAATCATGTAACAGAACATAATTTAATTTTTATTTGCTCATTCTTTGAACAAACACTATGTACATGCCAAATGCTGATTCAGGCACTACAGATATAACAAGGTTCCTGCTTGTTTAGGGTTTGCATTGCAAAAGGAAAGGGAAAAAACAAAGAAGTGGAGCTGATAGAAGTATAGATGGGCTGAGGGCCAGGCCAGTGGGGTAAGATGAGAGAGTGTGGGGCTGGGTGTGTAGTCTAGAGAATAAACAACAGAGGTTTCTTAGAAAAGGTAGTAGTAGTTGTTGTTGTTGTTGTTGTTAGGTGCCATCAAGTCCAGACCCTTATGGAGGTTTTCAATGGCTGGTTGTTTTAGGATTGGTTTGGTGGTGGATTGGCATGTCCTTCTCCCGTTTTTTGTGGTGATGAGGATTGATCCCAAGGCCTCAGAGAGTGCAGAGCAGAGCTCTACCAGCAACACGTTCATAAATGTGAAGGTTGAGATGTCAGCTGTGCACACAAAGATAGAAAAAGTCCCATGGGCAGAGTTGGCAGCAAATGCAATGGCCTCCGGATGTAGCAAGGCTTGTTGTTTCAGGGATCAGAGCACAGGCCAGGGGCCTGGGGCAGGTAGGACAATGTAATAAGGTGAGATGAAATCTTTCTTTTTTCTTTTTCTTTTCTGCTTCTTTTTTTTCTTTTCTTGCAGTACTAAAGGATAGAACCCAAGCCACTCCACCACTGAGCTGCACCACCCGCCACTTTTTAATATCTTTATTTTGAGACAGGGTCTGACTAAGTGGTGCAGACTGCCTCTGGCCTCAAACTCAAGGTCCTCTTGCCTCAGTTACAGGCAACTGCCACAGTATGGAGTTTGTCATTTATTCCTGAAGTAATGGGAAGTCACAGTGGGGGTATTTTCATAGGATACTGATGAGATCTTATTTAGTACCATGTCCATCTGTCCTGGTTTGTCATAGATGGTCCAATTTACAACTGCTATCATGGGGAAATTATTAACACTGCATTTCACTCTCAGAAGTGTAGATCTGAGTGATTCATTTTATATTCACTCTGATTAAAAGGAGTCAAATTCGAAGCCAAGAGTCCAGTAAGAGGCTATTTCAGTAGTCCAGGGGAGGAATGATTTTGGCTGGTATCTCTATGACAGCTGGGGAAGTCAAGGGAGACATAAAGACTTTCTGATTTTCCCCAAATCATGTAGTGACCAGAGATGGAGCCAGGACCCTTTTCCAAGCCCCATAAATATGAACCTACAGTTCACTCTTGTCTTCAGTTTTAGAATCAATCAGCCACTGCAACACTATTTGAAATGTGGATTGTCCCTAAATTAATTTCCCATACAGCTAACTGTATGGAGGGGAGGGGTTTGCTGTTTTACTCTGGGTGATAAGAGGAAATTAAGGGGTAAAGTGCTGTTCTGAATATGTTTTGAAGGCAGAACCCTCAATACAAAGCAGGGGGATTTGTCAATATGCAAACATCTCTCAAACACTGAGGAACAATCTTGGTAACAAGTGTTCTGTTTCAGACAAGATACCTCCCTACCCAGTCATGCAGAATCCAGGACCTCAGCTACGGCTGTGAAACTGGATAAAAGAGGGGACTGGAAAAAACTGATTTCAGTTATAAGTGCATACTGTGTTAACTAGCTACCTCCAGCCTCACTTCCATGCATTGAACCACATTATCCTAGGAAAATTCCCACCTGTCAGAGCCATCTTGGCCTGGCCTGCTTCCTACACAGACTGGACCATGTGGACATAAGGACTCGAGGGAGGTGTTCTCCATCTCTGAGATGGACCCAACCCCAAGAGGATTTTGAATGATCCTCTTACTCATTACCTGAAGACCTCCTTCTCACTCCTTTCTCTGAAAAGAACATCATCTTTTGTCCCATTTTCCCAGCTTCTTATTCTCTGGCCAAAGAATAAGCTTTCCTTCACTGCTCAGCTCCCAGTTTGATAATGTTTCCACAATTCTAAGAGGAAGAACAAACTCAGCTTGGGCCAGACATTGGTAACAGATTGCCCCAGGCTGATCAAAAGAAGGGACAGGTTCCTCAGCCTCAGCACCCTTGGAGGAGTTGAAGCTTCCTTCTTAAATCCTGCTATCATCTCTAAATTTTTAATACCAATATCCTGGGTAGTTATTTGCTCATTCTTGAAGGCTCAGGGACATTTTAAACTCTATTACCTGCAAAAGAACCCAAACTGAGCTCTGTGGCTATTTACTCTCCCCAGGGACTTTGAGATTTTGCCCTGCCTCTCCCATATCTTTAGCCTCTCTGCTTCCAGATTCCCCGCCCTGCTGTCTGACTCTACCAGCCTCTGTCCCAACCTCTCTGTGATCATTCTCCCAGGTTTTAGACAGTTGGTTGATTTAATGCACTAAACTCTATAACTTTGTACTATACATCAACCAACTGGGACTGGGATTCTTAATTTAAACAGTGTGACACAATTAGGGAAAACAGGAGACCATACAATGTCCAAATGCATAGGCAGAACTATCGTTGTTGTTAGGTGCCCTCAAATCAGTCCAATAGACCTATCATTAGTAGATATATATTTATTTGTAGATAGACTCAAAGTTCAAGGTGAAATTATGGTTTATATTTTTGGCTGCAACCCTAGCTCACTGGGAGGTGGTTGAAATCTCTTATCACACATCATGTCCAGGCCTAGAGAGTGCCCTCCATGCTCACTAGGTAGGAGCAATGTCAGGCACTCCTGATAGAGCTGAGGCACCTGGCCCCCTCGGCAAGCCCTGCCCAGGCAGCACTCCACGCTGGCTGCAGCAGGGAGCCTGGAGTGCTGAGCCCCACATGTGAGCGACCAACTGCTTTTTTCTGAGGGTCTTGGCAGACTCCTCCCATCACGCCTGACACCTGGTTTCATCAGTCACTCTCAGAGGTCTGGCCTCAAAATCCCTTGCATTGTGAGACATGGCTTGCTTTAATTGCTAAAAATTGCCAATTAAAATTCTCTTTCTTCCATTGTCATTCACTGTGGTTCCTCATTAACTTACCCTGCTGGCTGCTCGGTGGGACCTCACGCTTTTGCAGCCAGACAGACCTTCCACCCCTAGCTGCAGCACAGTGGGCTGCGCACAGGGTCCTGCCAAGGTGGTACATGAAGGGGTACTGCTGCCGTGCTGGTTACCGGGGAGTTTAGCTTCCTACCATATTCACAGTTACATGTTCAGTGACACCGGCACTTACTTAGGCCCCCTCTGATTCCCTGAGCTCCAGCGATAGACCGAGTGAGCGGGAGCACAGCAACTGGCCCTTTCTTGAGCCATCTGAGGTTTGACACAGATGATCTAGTAATGTTCTAGTAATGAACATACTGTATTCTTTATTCATACACATAATGATATGATGTCTTCTTGATTTCTCCTTAAAAATCCTTAGGTCAGGGCTTCCCACCACCATTCAATATGTGCTGATTAACCAAACATAAGCGGCAACAAACTGGTAAAGGTCTCTTTTCTTATACTGCTAGCATGAGATCAGATTATAAATGTGTCTGGTCCACCCCTTCACAGCCAGGTTTGCAGTCCTCATCCTGCTTCTGACCTATCGACTCTTCTTCACACTCGTACCCTTGGACATCCCCACCTGAGACCCTACACACCCTGCCTGGTGTCTGAGTCAATTATTAACAACAACAACAGCAACATAGTGCTTCCAGGTAGCATTCATCCAGCACATTCAAGTACCATTGGATATTTTTTTTCCATCTCCTGTTTATACTGCCTTCCCAAATCAAGAGTATCGCTAATTTACAGGATTGAAAATTACATTAGCTGCCTTTGCCCAGGAAAAGAATTAAGTATGTTTTCTATGTCCTTTACTCCATTATATTTCTAAACCAATTCAGATGGTGAGTGCCTGTGTCCCCATCTGTATCTGGGCATTAAGTAAGTCTCTGTGCATTACAAATAACTATCAATACTGCAGATAAGGCATTCCCTCCACCCAGGTTATAGATACTATTGATTTAGTCATTACTTTCTGAATTTCTCATTTTCTAGGCTTGAAAGTTTGCTTTCCCAGCGTTTGTGATAATTGCACTGCTGAATTTTAAATAGAGTCCTCTGTCAACCTCCTATTACATCCTGGGCAGAGAGTAGAAAGAGCTTTGTTTTCATTTCCCAGTGATCGAGTTCTGTTTTAGTTCAAAGAGAATCATTAAGTGTCCTGTTTGTGCATGACATTTGATCACTAATTCACTAACGCTGTGGGTGGAACACATGCTATACATTGTACTCTTTCTATTTTTAAAACCAGAACTGCTCATGTGAATCCTCTTGCCAACAATGTTAAAGAAAGGGAGTGTGCAAATCTCTGAATTTAGATAGAGCACAATTTCTTATGTAAATTAGGGTGAAAGGAAAATTATCTTGTAAAAATCAAGTAAAAAGAGTTGACAGATCTTGCACAGAGAAGTCTGCTGCACAGGATGGTTTATGTTTCTGTGTTGGTTTGATTTGATTTTATTTTTTTAAGAAAAGTGTTGTTTCATTTTTCCTCTTCCTCATGCACAGTGGACTGTGGATTTAGCTTATTTTTAGTAACAAATGCAACTCAAACAAATAGTCCTCTTTCTGCAGAAAGCCTGAACAGAAGATTTCTGGTGAAGTATGTAATTCTTTTGCCAGTGGCATCCTAGGCAGATAAGCTGACAAGTGCTGGGTACACAGAGGGACACCAATGCATGCTTTTCTATCATCTAGTGTGTGAGCTAAGTACATAGCCACTCTAGGCTCAATTTGTTACCACAACAAACAAACCAAAAAATGGCTAATCCAAGGATTCAAGGTTTCTTTCAGCCCCCAGAATTTAAAGGTGAACAAATTCTAGTTGCTTTTCTTAAAGTGTTATAGACACTGAAATACATCAAAAGACAAAAGCTCTGCAGGAACAAGGAAGTGAATCTGTATTGGGCTAATTAAATCTTCTTAGAAAGTTAAGGAATATGAAGAGACTCACAAGCAATGCATTCAAAGGAGATTTTGGACCTTTGAGAAGGGAAAACAGGAATGGTAAACATAATCAAGATTGTTTACGTGACATACATTCACCTGTTATTAACTATTTCAAGTAAACAAGTAGATTAAGTTTGGCCATGACCATTCATAATAGGCTCCTTCTCCAAATTGTAGAGAATTTCAGTGACCAAAGGAATAAGGTAGAGAATAATAGGCCAGACTTCAGGGTCAGGCAAACTTGAAACAATCAGCCATTGAAAACCCAATGAAGGTTGCTATTAGTCATACTTGACTCAAAGGCACCTACCAACAAAACATCCACCCCCTCAGTAAAGGGTATGATATATGGTGCAATAATATGTATTACTGCTATGCAATGCCAGAGGAAATTGTTAGTGAATGGAGAAAATTAGGGGCTTGAGAATGGACATATAAAAATAGAACCAATGGTAATTGAAGACAGAAAAAAAAACCACACCTCATGAGCAAGGTAGGACCTAAGTTCAAGAAAGTACAATTTTTCATAATTTCTATAAATACTGAGATACTTCTCCATACAGGAATTAAACTGTATCATCCTTTGAGAATGAAAGATTTAAAACCATGACTGCCAGAATTTTGGATTTCCTCAAAATTGACATTGAGTGGCTAATTTGGCTATTTGACAGTATGAAAAATATTTAAAAAATTAAAATCTACCATTATTCCCTATTAGAAATGATGACATAATAAATTTAGAAAAATATAATTTCAGAAAAAGTGGACAGTTCTTTGAACTGAATAAATTTAACAACTCAAAAAACTTGCACTCTTGTACTTGTAATTTTACTATAAATATAAAGTGTTTTTTTTTCTTTTTCCTTTTTTTTTTTTTTTTTTTTTTTTTTTTTTTTTTTTTTTTTTTTTTTTTTTTTGCCAGACTTGTACTGGTCTACAGGGCAGCATTTGAGAACTGTGGTGTTCTCACCTGAGGATGCTGGCATTTCAAGGTGAGCAGAGATTTATATTCTGCACATTCTTAACTCTGGGTGACATTAGTGTCCACACCTGACTTCTGAGGTTCACCTGACGTTGGTGCATATTCAACAGGGGTTATCAGGAGGACATCTCCAAAGTTCTCTGCTGGCAGGAAGACCTTTCTAGACTTAAAAGCACTCAGCATGCTCTCTGCCTAGAGGCTGCCTCAGAGGGTGACAGTTACTCTCACTGCAAGTCAGGACAATTAAGGGGCTACTTAGAACCTGACAAAACAGAATCTCATTTCTTGCTTTCATGATCATATTTCACAGTGCACTAAAAATAGACTTTTTATTTAGCAATTTTGGGGTACTCTTTTCCTTTATTTTACAGCCACTCAGTGCCTGGCATAGTACAAGCTCATGCTATCATTTTTCGAGCCATTAAATGTTAACTTCATTTGCTTGTTTGAATTATGCTTTGCTCTTTTAGTTTTGTAATGAAAAATAAGTACAGGTTATGCAAGCAATAACCCCTGTGTACGCAGCAGCCATCTTTCTAAACGGTTTATTATGCCACAGTCTGGTACTCCATTAAATATAGATTACAGTAGGCTGAATAAATGAATATCAACTAGGCACCCCCACCCTTCTGTACATAACAATGCAAATAATGAATTGTCGAATCTCATGAAAATGGAAAAGTAAGAAGACTGGGTCAAGAAGTCATTACACATTTGTCTTTTCTCATGCTTCTTGCCCTCAAGACAGCAGAATACAATGTGGACTAGGAGGATGCTGCCAAAATATTTCTGATTTGCTGTGATTTGTGGAAGTGTGAACTCTATTCTTGTTTTCTTTCTTTGCACCCATTTTTAGGTGGGAGAGGTCACTCCAGATCTAGTTTTTCTCCTGCTTCTTTCTACCAAGTTCTCTGTGAATTGAAACCTTCTGAAAGCACCTTCATAGCTGTTTGGAAAGAGAAAATGTTATTGTGCAATTATTCCTCCCTTCCACTTGGTGCTCCAGTGAGCACTTACCTCTCTTCACCCATACTGACATTGGAAACTTCAGTAACAGTGAAAATAGGACAGTGGCATGGCTTAGAAATAAATAGATATTTCTGTTGTCTTTCTTCATTGACTTCAGCTGGAGCCATTCAGCCAGCCTTCCTTCCACTGGCCTGTGGGCTACTATCAACTCACTCACATTTTAAATAAGAACTATGTTAACCCAATAAAGTTAGGAAAGTATTTGCCACTGGGGGTCAGGGGCAATACCTTCAATTTCATGGTAACACTGAAGTGTGTCTAGGTTTACCAATCACACCTAATTTGCAATACAAGGATTACCTCTGCAGAATAGCAAAACAGCCAGCATGTTCTTTTTGGCCATTTGAATAACTGTCTCTTGACAAGGCTGATGTATATTTAACTGCCCGACTCCTGCCCCCTCTAAGACCTTGTGTCTTCATTTCCAGGTCTCATCTCTTTACCTGCATCTTCCCTTTTTCTCTGCTTCCAAGCATGGTGGGTTCCTAGCTGTTTAAGAGAAAAGCAAATGTCCCTGCAGTGCTGTCCCTTTCCTTCTTCCCCCACCAAAGTCCCCAAAGAGCTCAAAAGCACTTTATTTCCCCTCTGCCCACTCACCAATCCTTAAGGCACAACAATTTGGCTTTTTCCTTCTTCTTTTACCTGAAATTGCTGTCACAAAGGTCAGTTGTAATTTCCTAAAAATTTCCCCTACTTATTTCATTTCTCACTCTCCTTTGATTTTCTTCTTTCTTTCTTTCTTTCTTTCTTTCTTCCTTCCTTCCTTCCTTCCTTCCTTTTTCTTTCCTCCTCCCCCCTCCTTCTCCTCTTCCTCCTCCTCCTCCTCCTCCTCCTCCCTCTTCTGCTTCTGCTTCTGCTTCTGCTTCTTCTCCTTCTCTGGCATTGGGTGGAAAATTGGGCCTCCTGGATGCTAGACAAGTGCTGTTGTCACACCCCCAGTCCCTGGACCTTTCCACAGCTCTTGATATTATTAACATCCCTTATGGTTCTTGAAACCATTAAAGTATTGTAACTCTCTGTTGTATTACTTGGATAGCTATTATCCTTATTCTTTTCTTTCCTTTCCTTTAAAAAAATTTTTAGCCCTAAAAGCTTGATATCATGCTAGGCTTTGTCATTTAGCCACCTCCATTCTTTTAAGGTTAAGCAAGAAATTTTCATCTTCTGGGAAAAAAATTTATGCCTGAATGTGACCTTTGGGAAACATTTAGATCTAAACTGTAATAACTCATGATACCAGAGTGGTCTCTCTCAAATTACATAGTGGCTGTCTCTTAGATC
The DNA here is from genome assembly GCA_007922755.1 of Pedetes capensis. Classification (NCBI taxonomy): domain Eukaryota; kingdom Metazoa; phylum Chordata; class Mammalia; order Rodentia; family Pedetidae; genus Pedetes; species Pedetes capensis. Next base: position 28,543 of record VMDO01021260.1, read on the forward strand.
TTGTAAACCCTGTTTTCTGGAGCCTGGCAGACTTTCTATAAATATTTGTGAAATTCATGTGTGAGTGAAATACTATGTTGAATTGTTTTTGCCAACAACAAGAATGAGTTACAGTATTTCATAAACATTTTTCCGTATGTCTCATTTCTTTCTAACAATAAGGAAAGCATATGTGGCCAGGGCACATCTAGGGACAGCATGCCTCCTGCAATTTAGTTGTCAAAAATGGCAATAGGGGCTAAGGCTCCAAGAGAGAGTTAAAAGTATCAAAGGAAATACAACAAGATTTTAGGAGTTATTTTTCTTATTGTCTCAGAACTACAGCTAAGACCTGAATGTGAGGATAAAAGGTACTAAATGTTCCACATTCTGAAAGTATAAATAAATACACAGGTAGAGACAGACCTGTGGAGTATGAGAAGGAAAACATTAATGTATTCTGGGCTTAGGAAGGGCATCTTTTATCTCCTCAAAACCAAAGACTGGAATGGCATAATAATTATTTGGGAACTATGAGACTACTGCTTTTTTGTCCTTTACAATACTAGGAGGTTGAATCCAGAGCCTCACACATGCTTTGCAGGTGCTCTACCACTGAGCTGCACTCCAGTCTGTTTTTTACTTTTTAGTTTGAGACAGAGTCTCACTAAGTTACCCAGGCTGCAATCTTCCTGTCTCCATCTCTGAGTTGCTGAGATTATGGGTGTGAGCCATCAAACCTGGCTAGGATTGATGACTTTTTAACAAGACATCTATATGGTCATGGCTTTGCTCATCTATGCTTTGTAGGCAAGGCAAATAGAAATCCTGAGTGATGGTATGGCTGAAAAGGAGAGTCGCCATGGAGTGGAGCAGAGTCCCGTCCTTTGGCGTGTAGCCAGAATTTCCCAGAGGCCTGGTGAACACTGCAGAAACCAGTGGACATGTCGCTCCTTTAGGAGAGTTAGTGTCCAGGTGAAGGGGACCAAGTTGGAGCACTGTGGGGTGAGGTTAAGAAGTGGTGGAAGGGTGAGCCAGAGACTAGATCTTGTGTTTTAGAGAACAGCACAGTGGGAGGAGTACCAACAAGACCCTTTTGCAAGGCAACCAGCTTGGCTGTCTGTCAACAAGGAAATTACTGTCATTCTCTCTAGTGAGCAGACTTACATCATTTCTGGCTCTAACCCTCTTTGCCTCAGTATATCTCAGGAGTTAGCACCTCAGGGGAGAGAAGAGGGGAGAGTAAGGCAATCGCTATGCAACCCATGTCCTGTCTGCTCCAGGAAACTCAGCTGCAGAAAAGAGAGCTGAGACGGGGCTGCCCCGTGACACAGGTGGAGAGGTAAGGTGCTTAGAATTGCACTAGAGGGTAAAACATCAAAAGAGTAAGACTGAGTCTAAATATCAAAACAAGGATTTTCCTTGAGCAAAGAATAAATGAGAAGTTATAGAACCTGGCCAAGATGTCATTAAGCCATCCACTGTTTACCAGGAAAGAGAGTCCAAACCAAGTGGAGGTGCCACCCGCTCTAGGGAAGACCCTTACAATGTGTCTTCATGAAAACTGCAACAAGGTGGGGACAAGCATGTTAGGGACTCATCTGGGTTTGAAGTCAAGGCCAGCAAAAGCCCAAAATACTGTTGGGGAGGCCAACTCAGTGCTTGCCCAGAGACATCAGAAATCCCCAAAATTAAGCCTGACTCTTAGCTTTATAAATTCGGTCAGTTCATTATTAACTTTTTAAATTTTGTTTATCTTCTCAGTGTCCAAGAGGAATAGGACTTAGTAAGGCTGATTTTTGTTAACCCCACTCAGAAGAGAGTGATACACTAGACAGACCATGGAGGGTGTTTTTTTGTTTGTTTGTTTTTGTTTTTTTTCAGTACTGGGAGTTGAAACCAAGGCATGCATTGCAAGTGCTGTACCACTGAGCTGCATGCCCAGCCCATTTCTTTACTTTTTGAGACAGAGTCTCTATAAATTATACAGACTACCTCTGGTCTTGAATTTGTGATCCCCTGCCTCCATGTCCTGAGTCACTGGGATTACAGGCATGTGCCACTATGCCCAGCAACAGAATATGGATTTATTCATTAAAGATACAGTCTTATGTCTCAGAAATCCTGGAGATTTGGACATTGTTACCCAACCCTCTATGTGAGTTATGCAAGGGGTCAAGTTGTTTGAAAGCTGTTTTAAAAGCATAGACTGAATCCAGCAAGCAGTCTCAATATCAGAAGTGTCTGATGACATCAGTCTCTCAATCTTGTCATATCCCCTATAACAGAGGCCTTCCAGAGGATTTGTGGTCCCAATAAGCCATGTCAGTGAGCCAAGGACTCTTTTTTTTTCTTGGCAAGATGGCCCTGGAAGGGTTAGTCTAGGTTGGTCTCTGTTGGGTCTTCCTCACCATGCTTCAAAGACTAAGGAAACTTTGGTGATTGAGATGTATAATTGCTTGATCAATCATAATAATTTATAAGCATCTCCTACATGCTGGACATGATGCCAGACATGGAGGAGAGTAATTTGTTCAAGGGAGATGCTCAGCAGAAACTGTCTCTAACCTGGGTTTAAAAGCCCCTGCAGAACAGGTGGAAGAGGAGCTCCTCTAGGTGAAGGACTGATGGATGGAAGAATATGCACTTGAACACCCTTAAAGCTGAGATCTTTTCCATTGAACCCTAGATCCTTAGTTCTCCTAACGTAAGGTTCTGACTCAGCCACACCTCATCCCATAAAGAATGACATCATATCCTTTCTTCTTTGTCCATTGTTGCTTGTAATCACCCCTTTATAATGAAGATAGATGTCCTGATGGGGCTGGGTTTTAGCTCAGTTGGTAGAGCACTGCGTTGCAGTCTCCGAGGTCCAGAGTTCAATTCCCAGCACCGCAAAAATGGGAAAAGGGCCTGGCAATGCACTCCCAAGGCAATCCCAAAACAGCCATTGAAAACCCTATGAGGGTCGCTATGAGTTGGATACTGACCCGACGGCACCTAACAACAACAACAACAACATATGTCCTGATAGCTAAAAGGATCACCTGTATAGAAGACAATAGTTTCAGAAAGAAACAGTGAGAGGACTTTCCTTACACACACACACACACACACACACACACACACACATACACACACACACATTTTCTCTTATACTTGAAAATATATGTCATATGTAGAAAATACAAATGATAACCATAAGACATTTACTTACTTCTTTATTCTATTCTATATTAATAATGATAATCATGGCCATAGTAGAAATAGTAGTAGTAATATCCAAAAATTATCCTTCTTTCTTTTTCTTCAGTGCTGAGGAATTGAACCTAGAGCCTCATACAGACTTTGCAAGAGCTCTACCACTGGGCTTCACTCCCAGCCAATCTTTTATTTCTTTTTATTTTGAGTGAGGGTCTCACTAAGTTATATAGGCTGCTCAGGATCCTCCTACCTCTGCCTCTTGAGTCACTAGGATGATAGGCATGCACCACTACACTCAGCTAATATCAGGAAGTTCTTAAAAGGTGCTTATTGTGCGGCAGACCCCTTCTAATGGCTCTAGTTGCATTAACTTGTGCTTGTGTGCTGATTCATAGTTAACATTATTATTTAGTATAATGTAACTGAGGCACATTCATTGAATTGGCCATGACCACATAAGTAGGAAGAGGCAGTACCAGGATTTTAAGCCAGGTGAACTTGCTCCCTAGCTCAAGTGATTTTAAACAAGAAGCTCCAGTGAAGTTCCCACACTAAAGCTCACTGGATCATCTCCTTCCCTGTAGGGAAAATTGGGAGGAAATTGGCAAAAACTAACAAACTGGGAAAATGGCGTTTCAATATCTGGTTTGTAAGTTAGAAATCTAGGGAAAATGAAAGTAACCTGGTTGCACGTTTGTACAAAACCCTTCCTGATTGGATAATTGGACTGAAAGCTGATTGGCTCAGGCCATTCCATGGGCGAGCTACATAAAGAGCTGCGCTGCAGCAGCTTGGCCCTTTTGGCACCGATTTTTAGGCCCTTTTTGTCACCCCTTTCTGCGCCTTCTCGCCCATTCCTACCCAGTCCACCAATGAGGAAACACCTCTCTGGCTGCTCTCCCCCAGACCTTTGGTGAGAAAAGAATGCTCTCCCATCACAATCATCAACAAGGAAAAGAACCTGCTCTCCGTCTGATCACCAACGAAGCAACAGCTGTCTCCTTGTGACCACTGAGATGACCAACACAGGTGTTTGCCCTTGGAAGGCAAAAGCACTTGAGGCTTTTCCTTTCTCCCGTCTCCTCCAGGGTCCCAAGGGCCGCAGGAGTCTGAGCCCCTCACCTGAGGGTCCCAAGTGAATTGTGTTTAGTATCTGTGTGCGCAGTGGCGTAGCCTGTCTGAACCTCCAGGCCGGACCAGGAGGCGCGCACCCCACATAGAGTTGGCACCTGAACGTGGGGCCCAACACTTCCCTGCCAAGACAAATGTGCCATCCTGGGCTCATGGTCCCCTGAGCATCTCATTTCTTCAATCCACTCTGAAATCCACTATGAATGCACACACAAAGTTCCCACAGAGCCTCAGCTTGGAGCCATGGTTTCAGAAATGCTCAGTTTATGGCTCACTCCTCCTTCTGATTCCCTAACAAAAGCAAATTGTCCTAATCATTACAAGACAAAAATGGTGCATATCATTGTGGCATGTGGGCTAAAATGCTCAGGACATAGGAAAACCCCCTGCCAGCTAGGGAATGTCAATGATCTTCTCATCATTTGCCTTCGTTCTTGTTTGACCCAGCAGGATGAAAGAGCAATGTATTAATGTTTCAGAAATGCTCATAATATTTAAAATAATTTTAGAGTGTTGTATATGATAGTTTGATTTCCACAGAGGCATCACACTGAGAATTCATGTAATTCACTGCATGCCTGGAGTGAAACACAAGTTGCCTTCAAATACTGCCACCCCCTATGTTAAAGGCCCTAGTGAGTGGACTGAACCTCAGTAATTCTTTATCAAAGGTTTTGTTGCTGTTGTTTATATATTTATATATCTCATTCTACAATGAGATTTTTAAGTCAAATATTTATTTTTTTATATCTATATAAGTCAAGGCGCTGGGATTTAGCTCAATTGGTAGAGTGCTGCTCTGCAGTCTCTGATGTCCCAGGTTTGATTCCCAGCACGGCAAATATGGGAGAAGAATGTGGCAATCCACTCCTGGGCAATCCCCAAACAACCATTGAAAACCCCATGAGGGTTACTATGAATTAGACAGGACTCAATGGCACCTAACAACAACAACAACAACAACAACAACAACAACATATAATTCTACCTTCAATATGAGCCTAATAGATGGCCTTGTATATTTGAAAACATAATTAAATGAATGAAAGTAAAAATATAGCTGTTGACTCCCAGGATATCTGTGATTGGATCCCATCAAATATATCCTCCCTTATGGTTTCCAAAATAATAACTTCCAGTGCTCTGTCTTGTTCCGCACACTGCTTCAAGGCTCAAAGTGTCAACTCCCACCTTCACTTGGTCTGTGTGCTACAGTTTACTACAAGATTCCACATTTGGCACTCTCATTCATATATATCACAACTTGTACTTCAGTGTATACTTAGAAAATAAGTTGATGCATGCTATAATTTTACCAACAGGTGTGTTGCATTATTTTCTATGAACTATAGTATACAATTGTGTGTACAAAAGAACAGAATGACAAATACATAGTTTTACAAAACCAGAACGTTGAAGGAAACCATACCCATCTCTTACTAAACATTCCATTCATTTGTCATCAGATAATAGTCACCAAGCCTCAGAATATTTTTAGTGTCAAAAGAAAGTCACAGACAGCAATTGCTGATGCCAAACATCTGCAATGCATGCATAGTGGAAAGTTGATCCAACAAAGTGAGGCCTCAGTAGGACTGAGAGGCTTTACTTGGTCCAGGGATAGAGGCACAACAGACTGTGTTTCCTAGTTGGTTGGCCCAAGGCAAACAGGGAATAAACTACAGGGACTCTGGAGAAAATTCCAAGTCTGACATGTGGCACCACCCAATGACTTCCTGGTAATGTCATCTTGGACTTACATCTTAACATCTTAATTTCTTTAAGTAGGAAAGGAGAACAATTAGCTACTTAGTCCCAGACTTGTACAGCTGATTCAAAAGCATTTTAAATTGGCATAAATGCCCAACAATTGTCATTGAATATTATTATTATCATTATGATCATTCTAGTATTAACTATCATATCTAAAGATCTACTTACTTCCTAATTATCCAAGTGTTTAATGGATATGCTTTATCATTGGTGCTTTATTTTGTATTTCTGCAATGTTTTCAAATTGAGCTTGTCTACAGGTAGCTATATTTCTTGGTGAGAGGGGTTACTCTCAGTTGTTACAATATTTGGTCAGTGGCACAAGAACTGACTTTGTTTCTCTATAAAATTGAAACTAAAAGAATTAATTTGCTATTGTTTGGTGCCATCATGTCCAACTCATAGTAACCCTCCTATGGTTTTCAATGGCTGATTGTTTTGGAATTGCTTTGGGAGTGGATAGCCACGTCCTTCTTCCATTTTTGTGGTGCTGGGCATCGAACCCAGGGCCTCAGAGAGTGAAGAACAGCACTCTACCAACTGAATTAAACCCCAGCCCTTAACTATGAGATTAGGTGCTGTCGAGCCCTTAACTATGAGGTTGTCATTAGGTGCTGTCGAGTCAGTATCCAACTCAAAGCGACCCTCTGTACAGCAGGCAAAACACTATCGTCAGTGCTTCTCAGCTATTCATAGTGTTTTCAATGGTGGATTGATTTTTGGGAGTGGGTTTCTGGGTCCTTCTCCCAAGTCTACAGGACCTGGTGTTCCCAGGGAGTCTCCCATCCAAGTACTAACCAGCCTGACCCTGCTTAGCTTCTGAGATTTGAAGGGATCAGATGACACAGTGGTAGGGATGCAGGCTGTAACTATGAGTAGATATGGTTAAATAGGGCTACTAGAATTTATTGAACATTAAAACTATGAAACAATTAGGTTTTGATGTTTTAAAAAAAAGACCAAATGATATGATTTTATACTTGAAAGACCCCAAAACCTCAATCAAAAAACTTCTGGACCTAATTAATTCCTTCAGCAAAGTTGCAGGCTACAAAATCAACATACAAAAATCAATAGCCTTTCTTTATACCAATTCCAAAGAAGAAGAGAAGGAAATTTCAGGAAAGATACCATTCATGATAACCCACCAGAAGATTAA
>VMDO01021261.1:0-28212 GCA_007922755.1 Pedetes capensis
TCCTCTCCTCCTCCTCCCCTCCTCCTCCTCCTCTTTCTTCTTCTCCCTCTTCCTCCTCTTCTCCTCCTCCTCCTCCTCCTTCCCCTTCTTCCCCTTCTTCTTCTTCTTCTTCTTCTTCTTCTTCTTCTTCTTCTTCTTCTTCTTCGTGGTACTTAGGGGTGGAACCCAGAACCTCACATACTTTGCATGTGCTCTACCACTGGGCTGCACCCCCAGCCTCTTTTTAAATTTTTTATCCCAAGACAGAGTCTTGCCAATTTATGCAGAATGCCTCTGGCCTCGAACCTGCGATCTTCCTGCCTCCACCTCCCAGTTTGCTGGGATTATAGGCATGTGCCAAGGCGCCCAGCCTGGAGTAAAGTTCTGAAGGGTGGGAAGGAGTCAGCCATATGAAGGTCAGGGGGAAAGAGGTACAGACTGTGAAGTTCACCCGTGCTTGTTCCCTAAGAGTGGAACCCGCCGGATCTGAGTGAGGAGGATCAACAAGGGCGTTCATCTGGGAGCAAGTGAGGGGCCGTGGGACAGGGAGGTTAGGGAGCCTGTGACCCTTGTGAAAAGGTTTGGGTTTTATCCAAGCCTGATGGTAAGCATTGAAGGGCTTTAGGCACAGAGGAGAAGGGATCTGATCTATACAATGGTTGCTCTATGGGGAGCAGCAGCAAGGATGGACACGGTAAGACCAGAGCATGCCAGGAAGGATGCTCACGTGCATTATCTCATTTAACCATCTCAACAACCCTGCGGAGAGTTGTCATTACTCCCTCTTTCCAGAAGAGGAAAATGAGCCTTAGAACCCATCCAGCTGGTCAGAGTGGAGATTCAAATGCAGATGTCAGGGGTGTGCTTTCTCCCTGCCACCCTGCCCCCAACCACCAGGCTGCAGCCTTGTTTCTGCCTCTGGGTTACAGAAGGGAAGAAGAGGCCAAGGGACATCTCCCCTGAGTTCTTGTGCATGGGGTGGGCCATGAGATAAGAGGGATAAGACCCTCTCACTGGCAGCCAGGCGGATTCAGTGGCTGGTAAAAGACAAATGGCCAAAGGAAGGGCGTTGACTGAATTAGTCCATTATTGTAGAAAATCAGAAGTGAAAAATAGTCACATATGGGAAGATTAGCCCCTTGGTAACTTTTACCATTTCTTTCTTTAGCTTTCCTGAAATTTCTAGGACCTCCCTTTCAGAATTCAATACAATGATGAAGTCAGGCACCCTTGTCCCATTCTTGATCCTAAGACAATGCATTCACTCCCTTCTTCTCTCTTTCTTCTATCTTTTTCTTTCTCATTCTGTCGTCATCATCATCATCATCACCACCATCTCTCCTTTCCTCACTACCCCTCTGTCTCTTTTTTCGCAGCCAAAGTGTCCTTCACATATTAATACACTGGAAGACTGAGGTGGGAGACTGGTTTGTAGTGTGTACGAGACTCTAATCCTGGCACCAGACTCTGTGCCTCTGCTTTCTTACAGTGGCTTCTTTTTGGGGCAGGAACTTCTCTCATATATAAGCAAATGACTGCAAGATCTCCAGGCTCTCAGCCTTCTGAATTAGCAACACCGTGCCTATTTTCTAATACTTCCAGCAAAAATCTGGGAGCTGATGGTCTTTGGCTAATTGGTCCAGCCTGGGCAACATGCCCATTTCTGTGATCACCGTGGTGTTACCACTGGCCAGACTTCTGGGGAGATGTGGGTGGTGAGGTCAGCCCTATTTGAATCACATGATGTGATTACAAGTGTTTATCCAAAGGAGAATAGGGGTGTTGTTACCTAAAGAAGAGGGAGTGGATGCTTGGTAAACCGATACAACTTGTCTGCTGTAGGTAGCATTTGAGCTGGGTTTGCAATAATAAAGAGGAAGGAAATTCTGGGAGGAAGACACGGGACAAGTGCAAGCCATGGGCTGTTGTTGTCAGGTGCCATCGAGTCTAGCCCGACTCATAGCGACCCTATGTACAATAGAACAAATTACTCCCAGATACTGTGCCATGCCCGCACTATGTCAGTGCTTCTCTGCTGTTCATAGGGTTTTTGATGGCTGATTGTTTTGGGATTGCTTTGGGAGTGGGCTGTCAGGTCCTTCTCCCGTAACCCATGGGCTGGGAACAGTTTAACTCGAAGCCTGATTCCCTTGAAAAACCCCATGATGGTGACAGATGAGAGAAGCCTCATGCTTCCTTGTTTATTTACAAAAAACTTTGTTGTTGTTAGTATTTTTACCACTGCCACTTTTGTCTTGAGAGGTTTTATTATGGAAGACTTTAACCACACACAAAGGTAAACAGATTAGATAATGACCTTCCACGAACTCATCAGTCTCACAAATTATTGTTTTCCCAATCTTATTTGACTTATCTTCCCCTGTGGTGTATTTTAAAGCCAATCCCAGACATTACATCACATCATTGTGAATCTCACAATGTATTTGCCATGTCTTCTGCCAATGGCTATATATAGGCTGTTTTCAGGTTTGGGCAATTAGGATTATAGCTGCTGTGAATGTTTTTCTGTACAAGTCTTTGTGTGGAACATGTTCCTATTTCTCTTGGGCAAATACCTAGGAGTGGAAATGCTGAGTCATGAGGTCGATGTGTATTATGTTTATCATCTTCTCTTCTTTGTGACAAAATACCTGACATTAGCAATTTAGAAGAAGGAGAGGTTTACTTGGTTTCACAGTTTCGGAAGTTTTAGCCCATGGTCATTGGCTCCCTGTTTCTGGGCCTGTGCTGAGGCAGAACATCATGGCAGATGGATTTATTGGAGGAAAGCTTCTCAACCCACGGCAGCTAGGAAGCAGAGAGAGTGAAAGGAAAAGGCTGGAGACAAAGTATATCTTTCCAGGACATGTCCCCAGTGACCCACTTCCCTTAATTAGACCTCACCTTCCACAGTTCCACTACCTCCCAATTGTTGTTGTTGTTGTTAGGTGCCGTCGAGTCAGTATCCGACTCATAGCGACCCTCTGTACAACAGGGGAAACACTATTGTCAGTGCTTCTCTGCTGTTCATAGGGTTTTCAATGGTGGATTGATTTTTGGGAGAGGGTTGCCAGGTCCTTCTCCCAAGCCTACAGCTTCTGGTGTTCCCAGGCGGTCTCCCATCCAGGTACTAACCAGGCCCGACCCTGCTTAGCTTCCGAGATCTGAGGGGATCGGATGCCACAGGGCTATGGCTGCAGGCACCTCCCAATAGTCTATTCAAATTTTGAATTCATCAAAGGATTGAATTCATCAATGGGTTACCAACCAATGAGATCATAGCCCTGATGATCTGATCACTTCCTCAAATTCCCACCTCTGAACACTGCTCCCATTGGGCGCCAGCCCTTCAATATATGATTGTTTTGGGGGGATACTTCACATCTAAACCATAACAGGTATGTATCTCTAACATACAGGAGCATAGAAAAACCACAACCACAATATATCACCACACTTAATATAATTTCTTAATATTGTCTAATAACAAATCTGTGCTCAAAGTACTTTTATAGATTGGTTTGTTTGAATTAAAATCCAACCACAATTTCATTTATTTTTAAGTCTATCTTAATCCATAACCTTCTCTCTGTTTTTTTTCTCTCATGCTATTTATTTGTTGAAGAAATTGAGTCATTCTGGGTTTGACAGGCTAACACCTCAGCAGTGTGAAGAAGTCATTTAACATATTTCTTTCTTTGGATCTGTCACTTGTAAAGCAGAAGATAGATCTAGATGATTCATTACATGTTGGTACACTTTTGTTCTCTCTCTCTCTCTCTCTCTCTCTCTCTCTTTCTTTTGGTTAGTTGACTTCTCAGGTGATACATTTTCTATTGTGTCCTGTGAGGAGTTACACAATGTCTGGTTCTTTTACAGGGAAAGCTTTCAGTTCTTCATCTTTAGGAAGGATGTTTGTTGTTATGGGATTTTCAAGGTTGTTGTTGTTGTTGTTGTTGTTAGGTGACGTCGAGTTGTGTTCAACTCATAGAGACTCTCACAGGGTTTCCAATGGCTGTTTGTTTCAGGATTGCCTCAGGAGTGGATTGCCACATCCTTCTCCCATTTTTGTGGTGCTGGGAATCAAACCCGGGACCTCAGAGACTGCTTTGCCAACTGAGCTAAATCCCAGCCCAGTATTTTCAAGGTAGAAGTATTAGGTCTAAAAGTTCCCTTTTATTCCTAGTTTGATACAATTACAAAATATTGTGAATGGATGCTTTATCTACGAAATACTTTTCTGCATCTATTTATCTATTTTTGTTTTCTGGTTTTGGTGAATGAGTTTTCTGTCTTCATAGAATAAATCAGGGAATTGCTTTCTACTTTTGCTCTTTCCTGAAAGAGTTTTTGTTGGATTGGAACTTTGTCTTCTTTGAGTGTTTTGGGAGACTTTGCTGCAAGTCTTCCTTCACGGGCCTGCTGTTTTTCTTGTGGGAATATTTTAAACTACTGACTCAACTTCTTTCACTGTTTCACACTCTTCAGGTTTTCTACTTCTTGAGTTAATTCGATGAGTTATATTTTCCTATGAATTTGCTCCATCTAAGTTTTCAAGTTTGTTGGCATCAAGTTTTCATAGTATTTCCTTTTAATGTCACTTTTTCCATGATACTATTCTGTATTTGTGCCCTCTTGCCATTTTCTTGATCAACATTGCCTAGGGTTTACCAATTTTTGTAGGTTTTCAAAAGGACCAACTTTTGACTTGTTGATCTTCTCTGTTCTAAACTTTCTTCTTTCCTATTTCACTAAACTCTACACTTTATTATACCTTTCTTTCTACTTTCTTTACGTTTGTTCTGGTGTACATAGTCACACTTCTCGGACAGTTAGCTTATTAATTTTAGCCTTTCTTTCTTGTCTAGTATAAATATTAAAGGCTGTTAAATTTCTGTCCAAGTTTTGCCTCAGCTACACTCCTCAACTTCTGAGATAACAGCCTTTTCATTATAAAACTGTTTGAAAGTATTTTCTTTATTGATTTAAACTAATTCCTATTATATATTTTTTGTCTCATGAGATTTTAGAAGTGAATTTCTATTTTTATGACTATTTTTTAAAATAAGTTTTAATATATGCTCAGGGAATGTATAGATCATCAGTTTACTTTGATGAGTTCTACCAATTCCTCACACCTGTGTAAATGATAAATAATCAACATACAGACCATTTCCATGGCAGCAGACGCTTGTCTTGTGCTTTCTCCATTCATTCCTGTGCTTCTCCTACATAGCCAGAGGCAATGTCTATTCTCATTTCTAAATCTTAATAGAAAGGGAATCATATTACAAGTACTCTTTTGTGTCTTTTCATATTACAGTGTTTCTCCATGCTGTTTGCTTATATTTTGTTGTTGTCTTTCCTCTTTCCCTCTTTTAATCTCCTCCCTTCCCCCTTCCCCCATTCCAGTCCTCTTCTTCCTCCTCCCTCTCTTCCTCTTCTTTATATTTTTCCTACCGCCTAGCGTTCCACTGCACGTGAATCTCATAATGTATTTGCCATGTCTTCTGCCAATGGATATATATAGGCTGTTTTCGGGTTTGGGCAATTAGGATTAAAGCTGCTGTGAATGTTTTTTCGTACAAGCCTTTTGGTGGAACATGTTCCTATTTCTCTTGGGCAAATACCTAGGAGTGGAAATGCTGAGTCACGAGGTCGATGTGTGTTTACCTTTATAAGAAGCCAAAGAGTTTTCCAAAGAGGTTCTTCCAATTTATGCTCCTACCGAAGCAAAACCCCTCACTAACATTTGACATTTTAGGGCTTTCTAATTTTAATTATTCCAGTGAGTAAAATATGGTTTCCTAGTTTTTTTTTAAATCAGTGTTATGATGTACAGTGTACATACAATAAAAGGCATACATTTAAAGTATTTAATTTGGTGAGCCTTGAAGAATGCATAACTACCTGTGAAACCACACTCTGCATCAAAGTGTAGCACATCTCTATCACCTCATGTCCCTTCACAACCTGCTAGGCCCCACTGCTTCCCCAGGTAACCTCTAATCTTATTTCTACCACTCTAGATTGGTTCCGCCTGTTCTAGAACTTCAGATTCATGGGATCACGTATTGTGTGCTCTTTTTTATATGGCTTCTTTCTTTACCATTAAGGATGTTGTTGTTGTTGTTGTTGTTGATGTTGATGTTGTTGTTGTTGTTGTTGTTGTTAGGTGCCATAGAGTTGGGTCTGACTCATGGCAACCCAATGAGCAACACCATGAAACACTCCCCAACACTGTGCCGTGCCGGGCAGTATGTCAGTGCTTCTCTGCTATTCATAGGGTTTTCAATGGCAGATTGTTTCAGGAATGGGTTGCCAGGTCCTTCTCCCTAGCCTGCAGCACCTGGTAGTCCCAGGCAGTCTCCCATCCAAGGACCAACCAGGCTGATCCTGCTTAGCTTCTGAGATTAAGCGGGATCATATGTCAGGGTCCTTTGGCTGCAGATACCATGAAGGATAGTAAACAGAAATTAATTTTCAAATCCCATTCTTGGGCATCCCAAACATTTTGACTGACTTCATGTCAGATCTGATTACATGAAAACAAAACACGAACAGAATAGAGGAGACACCATAATAAGTTCTGATATACAATATGCATTCTTCGTGTAGAGGAAGTAGTTAGGCACCCATTTGGAGATCCTGGGCTTGGGGAAAAGGCCCCAAATTGGGCAGTGGGTTGGCTGAGGGTGGCAACTTGGCTTTCTTTGAGAAGCCTCCAGCCCTTATTATCATAGGTGTAGGGAAAAATTGGGAGGAAATTGGCAAAAACTCCCAAACTGGGAAAATGGCTTTTAAATATCCGGTTTGTAATTAAGAAATCTAGGGAAAATGAAAGTAACTTGGTTGCATGTTTGTATAAAACCTTTCCTGATTGGACAATTGGACTGAAAGCTGATTGGCTCAGGCCATTCCATGGGCGAGCTATATAAAGAGCTGCACTGTGTGGCTCGATCCTTTTTGCCCAGACCATTGGCTAAGCAAGATCTTTTCACCCATTCTCGCCCGGACCACCAATGAGGAAAGAGCTTTCCTGCTCTCTCCTGGACCTTCAGTGAGGAAAGAATGCTCTCCTGCTGCGACCATCAACAAGGAAAGAACCCGGTCTCCATCTGATCACCAATGACTCTCCTCGTGACTACCAACATTGGGGTTTGCCCCTGGAAGGCAAAAGCACCTGAGGCTTTTCCTTTCTTCCATCTCCTCCAGGGTCCCGGCGGCCGCAGGAGTCTGTGCCCCACATAGAGGTCCAAACATCCGGGCCGGGCCTAGAGGTACACTCCCCACAATAGGAAGCTCCTACAGTGTGGCCTTGCTCTGTGTGTTTAATAACAAGGCAATATGAATCCAGGAAACTGGCATTCCTTTATCTGGGGTTTTGTTTCAGCTTTGTCACTAGTACGCTCTGAGACACAGGCAAAGGCCCTTTCTGTGGATCTCCCCAATGCAAACACAGGCCGCACTGAGTTTCCAATGCTTCCATTTTCTGTCGAGTAGGCCTCCATAAATCCTGTGTTTACATTCACTAACATCTACGTGGCCCTGCATGAATTACTCAGTGCTTCTGAGCCTTGTTGTGTTTTTATTTCCTGTAACGTACAAGTGCAATACATTTCTTCCTTTCTCGCTGTATCTGTGGTTCTCAAGTTTATGGGGTATCAGAATTCCCTGGGGATCTTGGGTAAAGTGTCCATTCCCCCCATTGCCCCCAGTCCCATCTCTGCGGTTCTGAATCGGTGGGTCCAGGGCGGAGGCCTGTGGTCTGCATTTTAATGGATTCCTAGGGAGAAGGACCTGGCAATCCATTCCCAGAAAAACCAATCTGCCATTGAAAATCCTATGAACAGTAGAGAAGCACTGACAATAGTGTTTCGCCCGTTGTACGTAGGGTCGCTATGAGTTGGATACCAACTCCGTGGCACCTAACAACAACAACAACTGGGTGGTTGCAGCAGCAGGTGGTCACTGCTAAGAAGCACCACGCAGCTCTGTACACATCATGCCACCTTGAGTACAGATCTAGCACGTGGATGTGTTTAAAAGAGTAAAAAAGTACCGGTGACAGCAAGGGGAAGATATGGCCTGTGCTTCTGCAGGTCGAGCAATCCCCAGGAAGCCTGCTCGATTACCCTTGAGGGAGGCTTTCGGGAACTGCCAGCCTTTGGCAGCCCAGCCCCAATGGAAAGTTTGGTGTGGTCAGACCGTGTTTTTCAGCTCTCTGCTCTCCTCTTCCGTGGCTCTGTTTTCACAGGTGTATCCAGGGCTGGTGCAGCAGAAGATGCCAGCTCAGCCCTGGCTGGGGGAGAGGAGGTGGAGGAAGGGCAGGAGGTTTGCCTGGCCCCCATTCTGCGCTGTGGGACATGGAGTGCAGTTGACAGGTACAGTAGGGCAGGCCTGGGGATTTCAGAGGGGCTCAGAGGCCATGGCCCAGACTTGTGCCTTCCAGGAATCCCCTCGCTCCCCTTAGGAGGGCCAGGAATGACTTCAGTACTTTGCAAATCCAGCGGGGATTCAAATCTCCCAACAGCCCACACTGTGCTTCTACTCCAATGGCTGAAATCCCACCAGCTGCCACTTCTCAATTTGGGCTCAGACTTTATTGTTCTGGTTCTAGAAAGTTCCAGGAAAGCAAGTGAGTGGAGCGAGAGGAAGGGTGCTTGGCGAGAGTCACAGGACCGAGGAATGCAGCCCCCCAGGCCCAGGGCAGTCAGACCGGCCCCCTCTCTCTGATTTCTGATGAGGGAGCTGAAGGTTCCAGGGGCCAAAGCTGGGCCACTGGGTCCACAAGGTTGCAGGGTGTGGCAGGGCAGCGACATGACTTGTCTGGTTCCGTGTCCTCTGAAGGACTCCACCCTAGAGCCTGACCCATACCTCATGCCCAACCCAGAGGCAAGTCGGATCCAGGCACTGAGATTTAGGAACTTGTGGATTCCCAGAATTGGCTTCAGACTCTGTGGTTCTGACCGCTCAGCCCTAAGCCCTGCCGTCATTCCTGGGAATCCCCGCAGTGTCTCTGGGCACTCTTTTGGATGCTCTGAAAAGCCACATTTGTACTGAGGGCTATGTGAGGAGGTGGGACATCTGTGGGGGTAGGGAGAGGGGAGAGTCAAGGGGTTGAGCCTGGCCACTCCCCAAGTCATCCCAGGCTCTCACGGGGCAGGGAGTCACTTGGAAATTGGGGAGTGCGGGGCTCCTGCTCCGGCCACTCCTCTGCAGAGCAGCATCACTAGTGCCCACCACCATTTGAGAAGCTCAGCATCTGGGTGAGAGCACCGTCATGACAGTGGCCGATGTCCACAGAGGGCTGAATTCTATCCTGAGAGATTTACCCACCGAGGCCCTCACGCCAGCGCGAGTGTATCTGGAGTCGAGGTTTCAGGAGGTCGCTTAGGTTACATGAAGTCATAGGGTTGGCCCTACTCTGATAGGACTGGGGGCTGATCAGAGGAGGAAGCCTTCATCTGTCACTGTGTGTGGACACAGCGAGAGGGTGGCCACCTGCAAACCAGGAAGAGCCGGCACCTTGATTTTGGATTTCCCAACCTCTAGAATGGTGAGAAAATAAAGTTCTGCAGGCGAAGCTGTGCAATCTGTGGTGTTCCGGGCCGGCATCCTGAGCAGACAGAGACCCTAGGCAAATGGCCAGAGCATCCTCGCAGTGACCTCACAGGAGGAAACGGCAGCACGGAACCATTAAGCAACTCGCAGAGTTGAGTTTCAACATGGCTATGTCTAAAAACTCATTGTCTGTGGCTTTGGGAAGTCAGTGAATCTCTCCAAAACTCACTTCCCCCAGCAGTGGAGTAGGGCGGAGAGTAGTGGCTACTTTATACATTGTAGTGGAGACCCAATGAGTTACTGCCTGTGAAGTGCCAAGGCTGGTGTTCTGTTGAGACTCCTGCCCCGGTGTTGGCCCTTGTTGTTATTTCTGCAGTGCACACCAGATATTGTCAGCTTGCCCCGAGGCACTGTCTCTCTGTGTTTTTCATCTTACCACCTGTCCCTAAGTCCTCCTTCTTTCCCTATGTGGATGCAGCTTATTGCATTGGGTAGACCCTTAACCCAAGTGTTGTTGTTGTTAGGTGGCATTGAGTTGGTATCCGACTCATAGTGACCCTACATACAACAGGCAAAACACTATTGTCAGTGTTTCTCTGCTGTTCATAGGGTTTTCAATGGCAGACTGATTTTTGGGAGTGGGTTGCTGGGTCCGTCTCCCAAGCCTGTAGCACCTGATTTTCCCAGGCAGTCTCCCATCCAAGTACTAACCAGGCCCAACCCTGCTTAGCTTCTGAGATCTGACGGGATCAGATGCCACAGGGCTATGGCTACAGGCTAATCCAAGGGTTAGCAATGGGGTTTCTTGCCTAGGAACTAGGAATTAGAAGCTGAAAGGCCAGGTCCTCTGCTGGCAGTTAGTAGCCTTGTTCTGTTGGGCTTTGTGCAGAGAGAAGATGCTGGTCAAAGGAAAGGAGACAGGTGCAGAGAAGAGATCAGTGGCCACTGAGAGACAGAAAGATGCGAGATCAGAGCAGCATTGGATGATGACAGCTTTCCTCCTGGTATCCGTGGGCTCAGTGGACGTCAGTTCGCGTGGCTCTGATCTCATTTGCTGGGTCCTTACCGCGAATAACCTTCCCTGATTGAGGGGAACCCTGTGGCTGCAGGCGTGAGCGCAATGTTCTCTGTCTCCACCTTGTGCCCTTAATTCAAGTGAATCCTCAAACCACGCGGCCAGCAACTAGTTTGTGGCCATTGTCCAGGCCTCAAGACGTTTTTCTTACCCCTTTGCTCTTGTGTTCTCGAATCTATTGTTTTTGATCCTTGTGGCCTTGCCTCTTATTCTGGCCCAAACTCAGCCCTTGGAATCAATCCCAGATCTAGCTTTGCTGGAGTTCAACTCCAGGATGTCGAATGGGCCTCAACTCGGGCGTTTCCGGCTCCTGCTGGCCTGGCCCAGTGCTCCCCTCACCCTGGACTACCAGTTAAGTTCCCTGGAGGTTTACTTGGGGTCCCAGGCAGTGAGCTGGCTCTGCTGGTGGGTCCTGCCTGCCTGCCTTCTGTCATCATCTGAGTGTTGCCTTGCAGGGCCTGCCTGGACTCACCGGCCAGACTTGCTCCTGGGCACTTCTTCCTCCCAGCCCTGGGTCGTTCTGCGCGTGGATCTGGGTGGACAGCTAGTTTTTACCATGTGGTCCTCTCCTAGAGCGAATGCTCTCCGCACTCTGAGGCCCTGGGTTCAATTCCCAGCACTGGAAAAAACAGAAGGACCTGCAACCCACCCCTGAAACATTCTCAAAACAGCCATTGAAAACCCCATGAATAGCAGAGAAGCGCTGACATAGTGCTGGGCATGGCACAGTGTCAGGCAGTGTTTCATTTTGTTGTATATAGGGTCACTATGATTTGGACCCGACTCCATGGCATCTAACAACACCTTCTCCCTTAGGAGAGGTGACCAGCGTGGGCTTTAGCCTCACTCACCCCTAGGACCCCGACAGCACCTAATTCAGTGCCTCATTCATCGCAGGTTCTGGGAAGCCAAAGGACCTCCCTCCACACAGGCGGTGGTGGCCCCCTTCAGTTCCACCCTATTCTTCCCCCTTTGTGTTTGCTTCCTCTACTAAGTACCGCCCCCACAAAAAAGCAGGCCATGTTTTACTAGCAAGCGAGGCTATTCTGCCTTAAAAATTCCCTGGCTGATTTGCAGGGAACCCTCTGGCCTCTGTTGCTGAAGATCCTGTGGAGCCTGGCCCCTTGAGGCAGGTCTGGCCTGGCCTCCTCCTCCTTTTCTCTTCTGTCTCCTTGTCTTAGAGATGTGGGCAGGGGCAGGGGGAAGCCAGAGGAATCCCTCAGCTGTCTGAGCCTGTCCTACTTTCCAGTCTGGTGTTAGCCAGAGGCCACATGGTTTCTGGATCTCACTGTGTCCTGCTGGGTCCTGCTCCCTGGGGGGGGGGGGGGTTCTGCTCCCTAGGGGGTAATTCCCTGGAAGCGCTCACTCAACAACTCCACTCCACCCCCTGGGAACTCCCAGAACTGCTCCGTGCTTCTCCCACAAGGGGCCAGGGGCTCAGGACCAGATTCCACACCAGGACCCTTGTCACTGGTTCCCCTTCAAAGGTCCATGTGAGGTGGAGCCCTGGGAGGATGGGGCAGAGAGGACTGCAGGACACGGTATCCTGGGAAGAGCTCTTTACTGGGTCAGTGCTATTGCATGGCAAGATGTTATCATATGCAGACAGGAGAATTACATGGCGGAGGGCGCGGGCGGGCGGTGCAAGCCTGTTGCACGTGGATGTCGATGAGGGAGGGGGCAGGAAGGCGTCGAGCAGGAGGAGGACATGTGCCTGAGGCAGTGTGGGGAGGAGAGAGCTCCGGGTCCGAATCTTCTGGAACCCAGTGGGGCCGGGGTCTGGCCACTGGAGACCGTGTCCCTGCCGGAGAACTTTCCAATGCTGCTTTCTGCCAGTGTGCACAGGGACTCAGCGGAGGGCTAGGTGACACCAAAGGAGACTCTTACGGCTGTCCAGGCTTCCCGTGCCTACCCCAGCTTGCTGCTCCTGCAGAAAGGACTCGTTCTATTCCTAGTCACTGCTGGGCAAGGTCGTCGTGTGGCTATGCGCAGCAGGACGGCCAGATACAGGAGGTGAGCGCCATCCTGTTATCCGGAGTGGGCCCTCCTGCAGCCTGGTCCCCTTGGCCACCACGGAGGAGACCCACAGGGGACAGGACCATGCCACCTTGATGGAGCAATGGGGGCAGCTTTGCAGAGGGGCCATTCGTGCCCAGCTTGGCCTCCTGCCTCCAGCTGTGTGGCCTTGCTGGGTGCTGATAGCGCACAGGCAGCAGGGGGCGGGGCCTGGGGTTTCCCTGTGCCCCTGAAACTCCCGCTTGGATTGCTTCCTGTCGCTCCTGAGGTGCGGAGGCACGACCCAAGCAGGAAAACCGCAGGACACCGGAGGAAACGTGCGGAACGTGTCAGGGGTGCCTTGCACAGGACCTGAGGACCCAGGCCGGGCAGAGAGAACGCCGTTCCCACGCCTGTGGGGTCTGTGCTGTTGCCAAGCCCTCCTTGGCCCATATAGTGCCTCACAAAGGTTTCCCTGGCTGTGCAGGAGGTGGGGGCAGAAGAGCCCTCTCTCTAGCAACTGAGCCTGCCGGGGAGGAGGCCACCTCGGGAATGGGGTATTGACTCTGGGAGTGGTAGTGGCTCCGGTCTCTCCAGTGACTTCACACCCATGCTGGCCAGCAGCTTGCTGGGGCTCCCCCTGGTTGGGAAGAGCCAGGGAGACCTTTGCCAGTCAGCCCCCCCTGGCCAGCAGTGTGTGTGTGTGTGTGTGTGTGTGTGCACGTGCGTGGGTTAGGGGAGGCTGCTTTCCTATGGGTCAGTCACTATGGGGAACCCCGAGCTGCAAGGGTCAGCTCTGGCAGACGCCCCCACATCAGAGTCAGAGGACCACACTTGTCCCTCAACAGGGAGGCTCTCAGGCTGCCCTGAGCCCCTTCTCCTTCTGTGTGGCAGTGTCAGGGCAGGGACCCTCCTCAGTATGAGTTCTGGCTTCCTGGTGGGCCCGGAGGCCCAGGCAGGCCGGGGGGACCCTGAATGCCTGGCTCGCCCTTGGGCCCTGCAGCCCCTCTCTGGCCCGGTGATCCTGTCTTCCCTGCAATGCCTGGTTTGCCCTGTGGCCCTAAGGGCCCTGGAGACCCTGGGGACCCCTCTGGCCCCGGGGCCCCCACATCCCCTTTGGGGCCCGGCTGTCCCCTCGGGCCTCCAGTGCCAAAGCTGCCCTTTGAGCCTTTGAGGCCTGGGAAACCTCGGGGGCCCACTGGCCCTCTCTCCCCCACAGGTCCAGGCTCCCCAGGCTGCCCTTGAGGCCCCTGGGGTCCCGGCGGCCCCAAGCTGCCAGGATCTCCTTTCGGTCCTCTGCCTCCAACAGGCCCTTTGACACCCACGTCTCCTTTGAGTCCTCTTGGTCCTGGAGGGCCAGGGGCACCTAGGATGGGAGAGAAGGGGAGACAGGTCAGTCGAGAAGAGCAGAGCTCACAAGGCTTCCCACAGAGTGGCCGTGGTGACAAACGGGGCTCAGACAGGAGCCCAGCCCAGGGCAGTCACCTCTGGGCATTCAGGCTGACGTCTGTACCATTGGTGAGGTGGGGGCAGCAGGTTCTGTGGGACCCCACACGCCAGTGTCCAGCATCCGGCTGGGTGCGTCGCCGACCCCCAGTGTTCTGACTTCTGGGCCTGTAGCTCCACACGCAGGCAGCGGGGGCTGACAGAGTTGGACGGCCCTGGGAAAAGGCCAAGGTCCCCCAGGACCGTCTGTCCTGCTCTGGAGGCCGTCTGGCCTTCCACACCTCCTCACGGTCTGGACTGCTCCACCCCCACGATCCCTCAGGCATCCGGGAACAGGATGGAGTCATGGGGCATGGAGAAGAAGGCCAAGAAAGTGTGGCCAGAGAAGCAGGTGCGTCCCGGTGTAAGTGAGGGCACACAGTGACAGCCCCGAGAAAAGGCCTTTCCTCCAGGAAGCCCACCCTGACCACTCCAGCCTCTTTCCTGAGCTCTTAGGGCTGCTCCTTTCTGAATCTTTTCATTGACTGAAGTATAGAAAGGGAAATCACAGTGCAGTGAACGCCAATGCCAGGTGCCTATCTAGTGGGTTCTGCTGGACTGTGGTGCCCCGGGATGACAGTGAAGCCACGTCTCATGTCCCAGCCCTGGGCACAGAGCCTGGCTTGCAGTCAGGTGAGCTCAGTGCATGATCAACGAGGGTGGTCCCCCCATCAGCTGTGGGCCCCCTGCTAGGGGATGGGGGAGGTGCAGAGATGAGACACGGCCATCCTCATGGAGCCCTTGCCAGATGTCAGGTGGCTTCCGTCCTCCCTGCTGCATAGATCTTACAGTCATCACCTCTCAGAGCTACACCAGCTCGGAGGCTGCACAGCAGACTGGGGCCCCAGGAGCTCAAAGGAAAGGGAATGGCCTGGTTTCACCTGGACAGCAGCTGCCAGGCACAGTGGCTCACGCCTGTAATCCCAGCAACTCGGGAGGCAGAGGCAGGAAGATTGAGAGTTGGAGGCCAGAGGCAGCCTGCGTAACTTAGGGAGGCCCTGTCTCAAGGCAAAAGAGTGAAAAATGGGCTGGGGGTGCAGCTTGGTGGTAGAGCACCTGCCAAGTGTGTATGAGGCTCTGGATTCAAAAATGAGGACAGTGGTCGGGAGAACATCAGCTTTAGCTGTCAAGGGGCTGAGGCGAGGCACAGACGTGGCTTTTTTCAGTGGGCTGGGATTTAGCTCAGTTGGTAGAGCACCGCTCTGCAGTGTCTCTGAGGTCCCAAGTTCAATTCCCAGCACCACAGAAACAGGAGAAGGACCTGGCAATCCACTCCTGAGGCAATCCCCCAAACAATCAGCCATTGAATACCCTATAAGGGTCGCTATGAGTCAGACACGACTCCACGGCACCTAACAACAACAACAAGTGGAGGGTGGGCAGTTGGGTCAGCAGGAGCTCTGAGTCCCAGGGCTGCCTGACGTTGACCCTTGGCTGTGGAGTGCTAGTGTTTCTGAGTTAGGTAGAACCTGGATCAATTCCTTCATCTCACAGCAGAGGCCACTGACGCCCAGAGAGGTGGAGCAGACTCCATGGCTCCTCAGCAGGAACCAGAGCCAGGGGAAAGGCTCCAAGCTGGGGGCTTGGAGCTGGGGGCCATCCAAGCGGTCAGAACCCCAATCTTTGGCATTGGAGCCTCTCATTCCGGGCCACGGAGAGCCTCGGCCCCTACTCTGTGTCTCTCCCTGAGTGTTTGCGCGTGAACAGTGTCAGTGAATGCCATTCTCTGTT
The DNA here is from genome assembly GCA_007922755.1 of Pedetes capensis. NCBI lineage: Eukaryota > Metazoa > Chordata > Mammalia > Rodentia > Pedetidae > Pedetes > Pedetes capensis. The sequence continues at coordinate 15,830 of VMDO01021261.1, forward strand.
ATGACCTCAACTGGAAACCGGAGCACGGATAGTGAGCCCCACCCGAGCCAGTGCAAACCTTCCAGTGTGTTCCCTGTGTGGGGTGTGGCCCTGCCTTGCCCATGGGGCTGCCAGCAGACAGGCTCAGGGCTGGGGGCGACTGGTGGGGGAGGGTAGAGGCCTGGCCTCAGAGAAGCCAGGACAGAGGACCTGCCCTCTGATCCCCAGGGAGCAGCCAGAAGGGCAGAGGCACAGCCGCCCCTGCCCTGCAGGCCTCGCTGGGAACTGGCACAGCCCAGCGTGTGTCTTCATCCTCTCTCTGCCCCTGGCACCTGGGCCAGCTGAGGTTTGGGAAGCGGAGAGCCATTCAGCCGTGGAGAGGCCCCCAAGGCTGTGTGGGCGGCAGAGCGAGGCTGGGCAAGGCCTCCCTGTGCCAGACTCAGTTCAGCGGCCAACTGCACTCGGTCCAATGGAGAACCCCACGGACTGTCACGCAGAATGGTTGCCCAGCCGATCCCCAGCTCTGTCCCCTCTGCTGCCCTGGCAAGGTGGACACTTGCCGCTGTCTCTGTCCCTGCTCCTCCTTGTCCTCTCCCTGCCCTGGAAACGGAGGCTCCTCAGGGCCTGCCCTCAGCTCCCTGGCCTGCACCCTTTCTGCTGGTTTTTTTTTTTTCAATGGTCCTGGAGGTTGAACCCAGGGCCTCGCGCTTGCACGCTCTGCAAGTGCTGGACCACTGAGCTGCACCCTCAGCCCATTTTTTTACTTTTTGAGACAGGGTCTCGCTAAGTTATGAAGACTGCCTCTGGTCTCGAACTTGCGATCCTCCTGCCTCCGCCTGCCGAGCCGCTGGGATTACAGGCGTGCACCACCGTGCCCAGCGCACCCTCTCTGCTCTTGACCTCTGGGTATCTGCAGCCACGGACCCCACCTCCAGCCTGACAGATTGCATTTTACTTGGATGCCCAGCCCTGCCCCGACCCCCGGCCAGATGACACCTCCTCACTTTCTCCCTGGGCCCCATTCCTTCCCATCCACCCGCCTTGGCCCCGAGGAGCATGGCAGCCGTCCACAGGATTTCTGTTGTTGTTGTTGTTGTTGTTAGGTGCCATCGAGTCGGTGTCTGACTCATAGCAACCCTCATAGGGTTTTCAATGGCTGACTGTTTTGGGATTGCCTGGGAGTGGGTTGCCAGGTCCTTCTCCCATTTTTGTGGCGCTGGGAATTGAACTCGGGACCTCAGAGACTGCCACACAGTGCTCTACCAACTGAGCTAAATCCCAGCCCGCAGGATTTCTAGGGACAGAGAAAAGGCAGAGACACAGCTCATGGCCCTCCTTGGCCAGGCCCTCTCTTGGCTTCTCTTTCCAGGGCTGCTCACAGCGACTGGCCCTGGACGGGGCAGACTGAGCATCCACGTGCTCCTGGTGGCTGTCTGGGCAGGAGCCTCTGCCACACAGTCCTCTTCATTGCCCCAAGTGTGAGTGGAAGGAGGACGGTGATGAAAGATTACCTCCCGCTCTATATCCACCCCCAGCTACAGCCACCACCACTGGCCCCATCTTTGAGCACCCGTCAGGGACCTGGCAGCAGCGGGAGGAGATCAAGGGGAGGGACATCACCGTGGCCTGTCTACCTCTCCCAGGCAGCTGTGTGGGCGCACACAGAAGGCTCTGGAGCCTGCCCATGCTGGGTCCCCACAGCCGGCAGCCCCAGCTCCCCTCTCATCACTCCCTGACCTCCTTGGTGTGGAAAGGAAGGCCAACGAGGGCAGATAGCAATCACCAGTGTTTGTCAACTGAGTGTCTGTGGTGTTCCTGGCATTAGTTGCTGTGGCCTCATTTTACAGGTGACCGGCCACAGTGCATGCAGGTGGCGCCTTGCCCAAGACCACTAACCCGTCAGTGGTGGAGTCAGGCTTTCACCCCGGGTCCGGAGGCCCTGGGACCCAGGCTCCCTTGACCACACCCACTGTCTCTGACTCCACAGCCATGACCCTGGGCCTCTGCCTGCCTCCAGTGCCACGCTCTCCACTCTGCTGCCCCGGAGGAGGGAGGATCTGCAGGGCCCTGCTAAAGAGTACTGAGGGGTCCCTAGTGAGAGGTGGGGGGACAGCAGGTGGAGCAGGACTGGAACCCCAGCACTTGGGAGGCAGAGGCAGGAGGATTCCGAGTTCCAGGCCAGCGTGGGCTGAACAGAAAGACCCTGTCTCAAAAATACAAACAACAAGCCAGGCATGGTGGTGCACGCCTGTAATCCCAGCGGCTCGGCAGGCGGAGGCAGGAGGATCGCAAGTTCGAGACCAGAGGCAGTCTTCATAACTTAGCGAGACCCTGTCTCAAAAAGTAAAAAAATGGGCTGAGGGTGCAGCTCAGTGGTCCAGCACTTGCAGAGCATGCAGGCGCGAGGCCCTGGGTTCCACCCCCACTACCACAAAAACAAACAAACAAACAAACAACAAAACAAACCCAAAAACAAAAACATGGGCTGGGGATGTCACTCAAAGGCAGAGCGCATGCCTAGCATGTGCAAGGCCCCCAGTGTGAGCCCCAGCTCCTCAAATAAAAGTGGGAAAGAGCTTTGGGAAAGTTCCCTCGGCGGGTGATGGGAGCCCCTGCTTGTCAGCCCCAAGTCATGAGAATTGCCGGCCAGCCGGACCTGGTCTACACAGGGACGCAGGGGTAAGGAGGAGCCGGGGGGTTGACTAAGGCTCTCTCTAAGACAGGGAGGCCTGGAGCTGGCCAGTGATAAGACGGAGGGTGGGAGGGCTTGTTAGAGCGGAGACTTCTCAGGCCAAGGAGGGAACAGCGGCCATGATGGCTGAGGGGAGGAGCGGGGCCCAACGAACTCTGGAGTCCTGGAAGGCCCCTGGCTACTCAGGAAGGCAGGGGCTGTTTAGGCCCTTAGGCCCATTACGGCCGGCCACAACCGGTGTGTACCTGAGGGAAGAAGGTGGTCAGCCATGTGGTCGCCACTCAGGGCAGTGAGGGGGCAGCAGGGGTGGCCAGAAGGAGCCAGTTTCTCAGGACAGCAACACTGCCCACCTGGGGGTGCAGTGCGGCCTGGGCAAGAGAACCCCACAGGGTCCCTCAGAGTCAGAGGCAACCAGCCGCTCACCAGGGTAGAAGGAAGTAGAAATGGAAGGGGTGTCCTCCCTAGGGCACTGGCCCAACGGAAAGCTGCCCTGCCCGGACCCCTGGGGACCCCGAGTTGGAGCGCCAGCTCTGGTGTCAGCGTTGGGTAGCTGGGCTCAGGGCCCCTCTGTTCTGTGAGCCCACTGGCCTGGGCCCCCTCGGTGCTGGCTGTGGTCACCTGAGGAGGACTGAAAAAATGCCACTGGACTTGCACTTCTGCCTCGGATGGCCTAGTTTCTAACAGACGGACCAGTCACTGAGAGCAATCGGCTGTTAGGGAGAAGCCAAAACGTCTTTACGAGGGCTCCGGAGAGAGGCCAAGGGCCTGGATCCCAGGAGAGAGGGCTCACCGAGGCCAGCCCGACGCCTTCGCTGCTTTTTCACTTAAGGCAGAGAGGCTGAGAAGCCAAACAGGAGGCTGCAGCGCTCAGGCGGAGGCGCTGAGCAGAGCCCTCCGTGGCTTCACAGAAATGGGGATCACAGCCACCGACCCCTCTCCACAGCCACCTGCCCACGTAGCTCCTCCTCCTGAATAACGGAAGGAGGACACAGCTGTGCTTCTCCCTTCCAACAGATCAACTCCTGAGCCCCTTAGCAGGGGGAGTGAGATGGAGGTGGTGCTTACGGAACACGTTTGCCAACTTAATCCCTCTGGATCTCATGCTCTGGCCCACCCTTGGCTTCTACTTTTGCGAGTACTTTGATCTGTTCCTTCATTAAGCAAACTCTTTTTCAGCACCTTCCAGGGGACAAGGAGCCTGTGCCATCAAGCAATTTTGCTGCATAATAATCCCTTACCCAGGACACCCTTTTATCGTTTGCCAGAAGTGGTTCACATCGTCATTACCAATGATCCTCACAATTATTCATGGGACATAGGTAGGGCAGATATTAATATTCTTGTTTGTGGATGAGGAAGCAGAGTTGAAAGTAGCCAGGAGCCCCACTCCAGCCCACACAGCTAGTGAGCGGTGATTTTTTTTTCTCCAGTTCCCAAAGAATTGTCCCAGTGTTGTTGTTGTTAGGTGCTGTCGAGTTGTGTCTGACTCATAGAGGCCCTCATAAGGTTCTCAATGGCTGATTGTCTCGGGATTGCCTCAGGAGTGGATTGCTATATCCTTCTCCCATTTTTGCAGTGCTGGGAACTGAACTCGGGACCTCAGAGATTGCAGCGCAGTGCTCTACCAACTGAGCTAAATCCCAGCCCCAATAGCATTGTCAGTGCTTCTCTGCTATTCATAGGGTTTTCAATGGTTGATTGATTTTTGGGAGTGGGTTGCTGGGTCCTTCTCCCAAGCCTATAGCACCTGGTGTTCCCAGGTGGTCTCCCATCCAAGTACTAACAAGGACCGACCCTGCTTAGCTTTCGAGATCTGATGGGATCGGACGCCACAGTGGTACAGCTGCAGGCTGTTCCAGTGTAGACACTGTCTAAATACAGACACAGAAATTATCCTATAAAGTGTTGTTGTTGTTAGGTGCCGTTGAGTCAGGCTGGACTCATAGCAACCCTACGTAAAACAGAACAAAACACTCCCTGACATTGTGTCATGCCGGGCACTATGTCAGTGCTTCTCTGCTCCTCATAGAGTTTTCGATGGCTGACTGTTTCAGGATTGTTTTGGGAGTGGGCCGCCAGATCCTTCTCCCAATTTTGCCATGCTGGGAATTGAACCCAGGGCTTCAGAGTATGCAGAGCAGCTCAGTCTACCAACTGAGCTAAATCCCAGGCCACGCTGTAGAGTAGGAAGAGATAAATATGCCAAGAGATAAATAGACCAGGAGAGGCCCAAACACCAGGGCAGCTCCACAGGCTTGCTGATGACTAAATAGAAGCTTCGTGCGAGCTGGAAGAGGTCTCAGAGAGATGAGGAGATTCTACCTAAAGATCCAGAACAAATCAGAAGCCAGTTTCTTCTCCTTCATCACTGGCGCTCCTGCCATCCTTTCCTTCCATTCCAGCCAGCAGCTCAGCTCCACCGGGGGAGACATCACGGCCAGCTCCAGGGTCAGAGCCTCGGCACCTGTCAGCGTGACCCAGTCCCTGTAGGGTGGGATGCGCACTGCGCCACTGAAAATTTCTTTTAGATATGAGAGATTTTACACGTGGTGACTTAATAACCAGGAGGAATGGTGGGCACTAGATACAACTTAAAACTGCATCCTAGAAGCTGCCCAGAGGCATATTTTAGGTGAAATACTGTGGGAAGGTTTCAGTTCCCATGGAAACCGTACTTGGCTTTGTTGCAAAAATAAAATGTAATGAGAAGAAAGCAGATGTCTCTCCACACACTCCACTAATCCAAACGAAAGGAAAAAGCAGCCCTGGTGGGGTAGAAACGTGAAGATGTTGAACAGTCATATGGCCTGTGTTGCTCTCGAGCTAAGAAGCAGCCCTGGCATGACAGCTTTGCATTATCAGGACAGATGTTGTTATTGTTAGGTGCCATGGAGTCGTGTCTGACTCATAGCGACCCTTACAGGTTTTTCAATGGCTGATTATTTTGAGATTGCCTCGGGAGTGGACTGCCAGGTCCTTCTCCCGTTTTTACAGTGCTGGTAATAGAACTCGGGACCTCAGAGACTGCAGAGCAGTGCTCTTGCAAGTGAGCTACACCCCAGCCTGATCAGGAGAGTAGCAAATGTAAATCTTGAAGCTTCTCCTCCTGTTCCTGTTCCTGGCATGATTTCCATCCCCTCACTCTCTATCCCATGCTCCATAGCTAAGCAGGACCTAGGCAAAAATGTCTGTTGGGCTTCTGCAGGCTCCTGCTCTTAGCAACTCCTTTGCTGGGTGAACAGTGGCTGTGTGCATCAAGAACTATGGGGAGGGGTCAGGATTTTAAATCTAGTGTGACTTTGTAACTACCCCCTCCCTTATCTCTGGTTACCTTTCTGTGAGGTAGAGGCACCAACACCTGCCTTTTCTACTGTACGGCAGTCCCCCTTTTCCTTCAGATGGTGTGTTCTAAGAGCCCCAGTGGATGCCTGAAGCCAGGCTGTTGTTGTTGTTAGGTGCCGTCCAGTCGTGTCTGACTCATAGCGACCCTCATAGGGTTTTCAATGGCTGATTGTTTTGAGATTCCATTGGGAGTGGATTGCCACATCCTTCTCCCATTTTTGCAGTGCTGGGAATCAAACCTGGGATCACAGAGACTGCAGAGCAGCGCTCTACCAACTGAGCTAAATCCTAGCCCAAGACAGCCATTAGAATCGTCTAACTCAAGGAGACCTATGACTTTGGCTAGGTTTTTATGGTATTTCTCAAGGTGAAATAGATAGGAAGCCTACTAAATTCTTACTGGATCTGTATAAGCAAAAATGTTGTAAGTTAACAAAATTCTAACCCGAATCATAAAAACAGAGTCACAGCCTCTCTGTCAATTCCCAGACTTGATTAATTTATAGACCCAGAATCCCATGGATGAAAAGGAGGCCAAGTCTGCCTGAGGAAGGACCCCAGTACCCTGCCAAACATTTATAGTTACTCTTTCTCCAACCCTTCCCCAAAGGGACCCACCATCTTCTACCAGGGTAACTGTACATTGGGAAAAGGAAGTAATCAGACCGCTAAGGGATTCCTGGCTCTAAACTGACATGGATTCCAGATGACCCAAGATATCACTGTGGCCTCCCATTGAGTGACCAATGGAGTTTCAGCTCATCTCTAACTCAGATTGAGGCCAGTGAGTCTCTGAACCCATCTTGTGGCGATTTCCCACCGCATCTAGCTCTAGGATGTATAATTGGCATAGGTATACTCAGCAGCTGACAGAACCCTCGTGCTGGCTCCTTGGTCTGGGAGTGAGGGCTACTGTCGTGGGGAGAGGCCAAGTAGAAGCTGCGTTAGCAAAATAGTAAGCCAAGGTCATAAACATATTCCTAGAGGTGCTGCACAGACTAACACCACTATCAAGGGCTTGAAGGGGCTGGGGTTTAACTCAGTTGGTAGAGTGCTTGCTCCGTGCACTCTGAAGCCCTAGGTTCGATTCCCCAGTACTGCAAACATGGGAGAAGGACTGAAACAATCAGCCATTGAAAACCCTATGGATAGCAGAGAAGCACTGTCAGATCCAGTGCCTCTTTCATTCTGTTGTATGTAGGGTTGCTCTGAGTCTGACCTGACTTGACGACCCCTAACAACAACAACGGGCTGGGATTTAGCTCAGTTGGTAGAGCACTGCACTGCAGTCTCTGAGGTCCCAACTTCGATTCCCAGCACCGCAAAAATGGGAGAAGGACCTGGCAATCCACTCCCAAGGCAATCCCGAAACAGTCAGCCATTGAAAACCCTCTGAGGGTCGCTCTGAGTTGGATACCGACCCGATGGCACACAACAACAACAACAACCACAACAACAACAACAACAAGGGCTTGGAAGATGCAGGGGTGGTGATTCCTACCATATCCCACTTGACTTTCTCATTTGCCTTGTGCAGAAGAGAGGTGGATCTTGGAGAAGAACACCATTAGATAACTCTAAGCTTAATCAGGTGGGGACTCCACTTGTAGCTGTTGCTTCCTTGTTTGAACAAATTTAAACATCCACTGGTATCTGATATGTAGCTGTTAGTGTGGAAAATGCCATTTTGTCTATACGTGTCAGTAGAGACGTTGTTATTGTTGTTAGGTGCCGTCGAGTCGGTATCCGACTCATAGCGACCCTCATAGGGTTTTCAATGGCTGACTGTTTCGGGATTGCCTTGGGAGTGGATTGCCAGGTCCTTCTCCCATTTTTGTGGTGCTGGGAATCGAACTCGGGACCTCAGAGACTGCAGTGCAGTGCTCTACCAACTGAGCTAAATCCCAGCCCCTTGGAAACAATTAGCCACTGAAAATCCTATGAATAGCAGAGAAACAGGCTGTCTCCCATCCAAGAACTAACCAGCCCCGACCCTGCTTAGCTTCTAAGATCTAACGGGTTCAGATGTCACAGTGGTATGGCTGGAGGGAAACACAGTATGAAATTATAGTATGCAAAGACAAGAGTGAAAGTCATTCAAGGACTTTTGCTCTTCTTTTGGGGAAAGGGTTAATGTGGTTTTTGTTATACACAGGATAGTTGTATCATGTTAGGTAGAAATATGACTTTGCTATTATCTTTACCTGGAGATTTAGTGTGGTAGTCTAAGTAAATGTGTTTGGGTGCTAAGTTGACAAGGGGCAGACTATTCCCCCCAGTACTGGGGGGTTGAACCCAGAACCTCACTCATGCTATACAAGTGCTCTACTACTGAGTTGCACCCCAGTTCATTATTTATTTTTTTATTTGAGACAAGGTCCCCATGAGCCATGGAGCCTGGCTAAGGGTAGACTTATGATGGTTAATTTTATGCATCTATTTTATCGGTCTATGGGGTGCACAAATATTTGGTCAAATATCAGTCTGGATGTTTCTGTGAGGGTAATTTTGGATGTGTTTGATATTTAAATTAGTTGACCGAGTAACGCAGGTTCCCCTCTCTAATGTGGGTAGCCTCAATCAAACAGTTGAAGACATGAGTAGAACAAAAAGCCAACCCTTCCCTCAGTACGGGAATTCTTCCTGCCTGATGTTCTTCCAACTGGGACGTCAGCTCTGCAGATTTTGGACTTGCCAGCCTTCATAATCACCTGAGCCAATTCCCCATAACACCTTCCTACCTACTTACCTACTTACCTACACACCATTGGTTCTGTTTTTCTGGAGACCACCGACAAATACAGAAGCACATTGGAGGCGGGAGGAGGAGAGTGCATCAGTGGTGCAGAAGGTTGGATGGTAGGTGAGAGCATTGACGACGGGATAGGAAGGGAGAAATTAAGAGTAAGACAGTTTCCATATGACAAGCTCTGCCTGTTTCTCTATGCGGAGCCAATGAAACAAATCCATGTATAAACATGCAGATTTCTATGGCCCAGCTATACCACTCCTGGGTATATACCCAATGGAATATACCATAGAGACACCTGTTCAGTCATGTTTATTGCAGCACTCTTCACACGAGCCAAGATATGGAATCTACCTAGGTGTCCATCAACAGATGAGTGGATAAGGGAAATGTGGCATTTATACACCACGGAGTTTTATTCGGGCATAAAGAAGGGCAAAATTATGGCATTTGATGGAAAATGGATGGAACTAGAGATCATCACTTTAAGTGAGATAAGCCAGACTCAGAAAGACAAAAGTCATGTTTTCTCTCATATATGTGCATTAGATTTCAATATAGTCAAATAAAAAATATATAAGCATAAGGGAGCCTATATAAGGGGAGAGAAAAGACTAAAGGGAAGAGGGAAGGGGCAAGAAGAAAGGGTAATAAGAGAGAGAAAAGGAAATATCACATATTTTGCCCTTAAAGCAAAATGGGGGGTATAGATAGATAGATAGATAGATAGACAGACAGACAGACAAATAAAACATACAAGTAGAAGAAAGATCATTGATGGGGAGGGAGGGGATCAGGAGCTGGGTCATGAGAGGGTAATGGGAGTGAGGAACATGAACAATGCACAATGATGCGTGTGTATGGAAATGTCAAATGAGACCCATTAATTTATACACAAAAACCCCTAAAAAAATTACTGTGAAAAAAAAGTCAGGTTTGTATGACAGGCAAAGTTAAAAGCAGAAACATCTTTCCAAAATAGGTTTGCAAGGATGTGTTTTAAAGCTTCCCATTGCCCTAGGCCTTTGCTGCAGGGTTGTGTTAGCATCCTCTGAATTTTCCCTAAAACCAGGTGTTTTGTGTCTGGCAAAAATCCCCCAGGCCTGTGGGAACTTGACAGCGGCCCTACCCGATCCGCCTCTTACCTCGCAGGATGGTGACGTTGCGGAGAATTTCTCCGTGCTGCGTGTCCACCGCCTTCATCTCCTCCATGATCATGGAGAGGTTGCGGACGTTGAAGTCCAGCCGGGCGCTGAGCAGGCCGAAGCGCTCACGGAGCAGGTCTGTGGTGCCCAGCATGAGGGAGACAGACTTGTTCAGGTAGTAGAGCTCCTCAGCGTGGCTGTGGAAGCCCAGCGTGCAGGACAGCCGCACGTCGTCCAGGTACTTGAGCATGCTGTGCACGTGGTTGTCGGTGGCATTGATGTTGGTGAAGATGGTGCCGATTTCGATCTCGTGAGAAGCCATGCGTCCCTCCAGGGACTCGAACCTCTCCACCGTGCGGTTCTGGGCGTAGCGGGTGTGGTACTGGAGGTCGTGCATGTTCTCCTCGTGGTCGTCCAGGAAGGACGAGATGTTGTCCAGCTGCAGCTGCAAGCCCATCACCTGCAGCACCAGGTCGTGCATGCTCTCCGAATTCTGGCTGATGCGCTGGGAGGAGACCCCCAGGGTGGCCTGGATGTTCTTGACCGCCTCCCCCGTCTTGGAGGAGGTGGTGCGAAGGCTGCTGAAGAGCCGGCTGTAGTTCTGCCAGTCGCTGACCATCTTCTGCAGGGTCAGCGTCTCCTCGTCCGTCTTCCGCTGGATCCCGTGGATCCACTCAGCCGTCTGGCCCACGGTGAAGTTGATCTGGTGCACGGCAGCCCTGGCGTTGTAGCACTCCTGGGTGAGGTCTTTCAGAGAGAGGTCCAGGCCGGCGGTGGTGGCCTGCCAGCCCCTCACCTGTGCCAGGAAGAGCGCCAGGGACTGGTTGACCTGGTGGATGGAGAAGGAACAGCCGCCCATCTCCTGGGAGATTCGACTGCTGGTGGTGGACAGGAGCTCGTGGGCCTGGGAGGTCTGGTCCAGCTGGACCTCCTGGGCCAGGAGCATCTTCTGAAGGCCCTCCAGCTCCTCCTGCAACTTCCTGATCTCTTGGCCCAGCTGCCCCGCCTCGTGGCAGAAAGAGCAGTTGTTCAGGGCTCTGGGGTCTTCAGGAGAAAGGGACAAGGTTTTGAGTTGCTGAAGAACCACGGGACAATAGCACGTCTTTAAATTAAACATTTCAGAGCATAATGGCTTCCTGACTGCCCTTCCTTCCCTAAGTCCTACTATGACAACCTTCGTGGGAAAGCCTTGTCATCTTTATAGAATTTCATTTTTCACCCAACGTCTTTACTCTATGATCTGAAATGGAGGGTTTGGGATGTCTTCTCCACCCCACCACTGCATTCTCAAGAATAGATCTTAGTAACTTTGCTGAGGTGGCCAAGAACCTCCTATGAACACTTTATGGAAAAATCTCTCTGAATATGTTGATGTCTATTACCCTTTCCAACCCGCTCACAATATCTTTGCAGCGAAGGTGGTATGTGTGTGGGGGTGTGGGGATTTGCAACTGGTGACCCCCGAGGAACGAGGCACAGGGGAAGGGCTTGGCAAATGGCACCACAGCTTCTCAGCGGCAGACCAGGACTTTCGATTTGCAACACAGCAGACCGCCTTCAAAGCTTTCTGCTTCCATTGCTTCTGTCTCATTCTTTCTAAGAATGTTCCAGATTAGGGCAGGGGATAAAGAGCATCCTGAATCGTGCTACCGCCTCAGGTGGTGATGGGTAAGGAGCTGATGTGTCAAGAGGCTTTGGAAGGTCTTAAAAATCATTTCAGATGCATGTGGATTTTTGTTTGTTTGTTTATTTGTTTGCGGTACTGGGGGTTGAACCCAGGGCCTCGCACTTGCATGCTCTGCAAGTGCTGGACCACTGAGCTGCACCCCCAGCCCATTATTTTACTTTTTGAGACAGGGTCTCGCTAAGTTATGCAGACTGCCTCTGGTCTCGAACTTGCCATCCTCCTGTCTCTGCCTCCCAAGTTGCTGGGATTACAGGCGTGTGCCACCTCGCCCGGCGCATGTAGATGTTTTAAGAATGGATGTATTTGACTCTTTCCCCTGCCTGTCGACTCTGGCTAGATCTGTGCCCCCACTAGAATCCCTTGCCCAGGCCTGGATGGAGTCCAGGGAAGCAGCCCTCTTTGGAGGGATGGTGCTTGGCTGGGAAGGGAAGCTGGGAGCCCTGCTGCCCTTTCTTGTGCCTAGAAGGTGAGTGAATCCTGCCCTGCTCTGGGCACCATGGTGCGAAGGGCCCTGCCCCATCCCAAGGAATACCGGCCTTGCCCCATAGTCACTGGCACATCTGGACATGAGATGCCCACCTAGTCCTTGAAGATTTTTCTGCATAGACACCAGCTTCTTGTCATACATGGACTGGGCCAAGGAGATGTCCTCAGAGAGAGAGTCCACTTTCCTAAAAACTGCGGGGGAACAGAGAAGAGACGGGGACATAGTTCTGGCTCAGAGAAGCAGCAGTCATTTGTTGAGAAGGCCTTTTCATCAGCCCCTCTGCCACCCACACCAGCCACCCC
>VMDO01021262.1:0-13204 GCA_007922755.1 Pedetes capensis
GTGTGTGTGTGTGTGTGTGCTGAGTGTGTGTGTGTGTGTGGTGTGTGTGTGTGTATGTGCTGAGTGCACCCTTTCTCTGGGTGAGAGGAAGGAGGAAGCTGAGGAAAGACCAACACAAGCCCTTGGAGCAAACCCCGAGGGCGTCAGCTTCTGAAGGGGCGACTTTGCCAAGCCAGTCTCAGCTCTGGATCTGCGGGGCGCCAGCTCCCACCTCCCAGCTTCTGGCACAGCCCAGCCCCAGGGTGCGAGGAGGGCTTCACCTGGTCCTGCCCTGTGTGCCTGCAAGTCGAGGGGTAGCTGACAGGGCCAGGTGTAAGGAGACACTGCTGGACACGCAAAGCTGCCCCTGGCCACTGGCCGGCATGTCCTGATGGCTGCCCGGTTGCGGCAAGGGTTCCTTCCCCCAAAGCCCATCTTCACAGAGGAGGGAAACCCGCCCAGGTCTGCTGAGTCCCTCCGAACATCTCTGTGAGCCAGAAACAACTTACTACTGTTTACCGTTTGTGCCCTGTTGGGACCCAGGCCAAGGGGCTGGGATTTAGCTCAGTTGGTAGAGCGCTGCTCTGCAGTCTCTGAGGTCCCCAGTTCAATTCCCAGCATCACAAAAATGGGAGAAGGATGTGGCAATCCACTCCCAAGGCAATCCTGAAACAATCAGCCATTGAAAACCCTATGAGGGTCGCTATGGGTCGGATACGACATGATGGCATGTATGAGTTGGGACCCAGGCCCAGCGCCTGGCGACGGCTCAGTGTGGCTACCCACGCTCTGTGAGCACCGTGGTCCCACCGGACCTCAGCACCCAGCTGCTCAGTAAGCACATGAGACTTGCTGACCCCGAGATTTGCCTCATTGCATTTAATCCTTACAGCAGCCAGTCCACAATTATCCCCACTTTACAGCGGGGAAAACGGGCACCCGGGTGAAGTCTAACCTGGAGTGCAGAGGGGTAAACAGAGGCACTGATGAGCGGGACCTTGGTCTGTCCTGCCCAGGCACAAGATTTCCCACTGAGTGCGCTTCTTGGACAGATCTTTGTGTAGGGCTCCGGACAGGCGGCCTCAGCCCTCCGAGCTTTAGGAAATATCCTGGGAGTGGAAAGCAGAACACCCCCAATTCCCGCTACTGTTCCCCACTAAGTAAGCCTGAGGAGGTGATGTGACACCCACGCATATCTAGAATCTTCTTCACATATGAAAAAAGACCCTGAACTAGCTGCCAAGTGTTGTTGTTAAATTGCAGCCACCAATAGTGGCCTGCAGCCATAGCCCTGTGCCATCTGATCCCATCAGATTTTCGAAGGCAAGCAGGGTTGGGCCTGGTTAGTACCTGGATGGGAGACCACCTGGGAACACCAGAAGCTGTAGGCTTGGGAGAAGGACCTGGCAACCCACTCTCAAAAAACAATCTGCCATTGAAAACCCTATGAACAGCAGAGAAGCACTGACAATAGCGTTTCACCTATTGTATGTAGGGTTGCTATGAGTCGGATACCGACTTGACGGCACCTAACAACAACAACAACAACAATAGTGTCCTGGAGACTGCATTCAGCTGACATAGAAGTTCCAATGGCACTCAGGGCACTGGGCGTGGAGCCTGAGGGGTGAGCAAGGATCCCCAGTGCGGTTGGAAACCCCAAGAACCTGGCTAAATGTCCCGCTCTGAACGCCCAGCAATGCTAATGACAGAGCAGAGGGCGAGGAGGAGAGTCAAGGACAGTGATCCACTGGCCAGAGATGGAGGGGTTAAGGAGCAGGGGACAGCCAGCTACTTCCCTGTCATCTGGGTGAAAGGACATTTATGGAGCAGACAGAGATGGATCGGACAGTAACGCCTCTGGCGTTCCGCAGTGTTCCAGGCACTCTGTTTATATTCGCTCACTTGCTTCTCATTACCGTCTATAAAGCAGATATTATGACCCTTCTCAGAGGAGGATGCAAGCCCAGGGACTCGCTGTCCATCACAGAGGGGAGGGAGCCAGCACTCAACATCAGCTCTGCCCCTGCCAGAGGCTGTGGCCTTCCTGCCTCGTGCAGGTGCCTGTCCCCCCCCCCCCCCGGGTTGATCTGCAGGTGACCTTCCTAGCTGTCATGCCACCTTGGGTGTGTCAACTGGGAAACCCCTCCCTGGCCGCTGGGACAGCCCCGCCTGCCGGACCCAAGCTCACCTCGGCCCATTGAACCCTCCCTGCATGTGTCATCCACTTCCAAGCAGCTTTTTGGGGATCTTCCGGGCGCTCCTAGGAAGGACCTCGCATTGCTGACCAGTGGCAATGCCTCACCTCACCACCACGGAGAGATGGAAGAGGGCTGGGGGTGTGGCTCAGTGCGGGAACCCCTGCCTTGCACACAGGAAGCCCTGGGTTCCATCTCCAGCCCCACTCCCCCCAAAAGAAAGCAAAAGGCAGATCTTTAATAACAAACTCTCATTGAATGGGGTAGGAAAATCGTGTGTGCGTGTTCATGTATCATGCCCTGTGCACACACGTGTGTAGGCACAACTGTGTGTGTATGCTCCCATGCATGTGCTTGAGTGTGCACACGTGTGTGTGCGCGCGCGCGTGCGCTGTGCTAGGGAAACATTCAGGGAGGGCCCTTCCTTCCTTCTGGGGGAGGAGGCTGTCAGATCCAGGGCAGCGTAGATGCCCAGTTCTGGCCATCAAAGGACTTGGGTCTTGCCATGCATCTGCACTTGACCACTTGCCCACACTGATGAAGTCATGGGCTGACCACCCCCCAGGGTTACCTCCCATCCTCAGCTGATCTACCACAGCTAAGGAGGCCACAGAGGGGGTGGGCTGTGCCTCCCCCTTTCCCAGAACCGAGCTGGGGAGGGGTGCCCCAGTGGCCCTGCGGGCTTCACTCCACTGATGAGGCTGTCCAGGGCGCCCTGAGAGGCCGACTCACACCCACGTCTCTCCCTGGCTTCCTCTGCGGGGCGCTCCTGGGCAGCAGGGTGAACAGCTGCCCGCTTCCTTGACATGTCCAGTCAAGGTTTGGGGGCAATTCCCATAGTGGCTTTTTCTCAGGGAATTTAGGGGCTGCTAATGAGAGTTCGGCCCCACCCCCAGGCCAGCTCTGCCATTGTCCCTGACTGCCCACCAGAAGCAGGGGTCCTCGGAGAGTGTGGGACCAGGAAAGGGGCCCAGAAGGGGAGAGGCCACGAACAAGTGGGCCTATTGCGAGGAGCCCCCCTACTACGTGACTCAAGTTGGTGAAGAGCCGTGGACCTTCCCAGGACTTCGCAGCTCCGCGGGCGAGGGAGGCGGCGCGCCGCAGAGCCACCGCGGGCCACCTAAGGCCTCCGGGGCTGGAGGCTCGGCTGCCCAGGTCCCCTGGTCGGTCAGCGCTGCCCCCGGGGACGCTGTCGCAGACTTGCTCTGCCAGGCCCGCCCCCACCTGCCCGAGCTCGGATGCCCCCCGCAGAGTGCCCGGGACCCAGGGCTGCCCGGCCGCGCGCCCCAACCGCGCGCGCCATGGCCCCGCGTGCAGCGCGCGGACCGCGCCTGGGCAGGCCGCCCGCAGCAGCGGGTCCCCGCGGAGGGGGACGAGAGCCTGGCGAGCGATGCCTCCTGGGGGCCGTGGGCGCGGGCGGGGAGGGCTACCTTCTGGATACGTCCATCGATGTCCAGGTAGATGGCCTTGGGCCGGTAGCTGGAGGGGCCGGACCCCATGGCGCGCCCGCGGCGGCGCTCGGACTTTTCGCTGTACTTTCTCGACGGGGCTGCCGCGCCGGGCGGGAGGGGGCGACCAGCCAACCAGAGCTGCCGCCGCCCGTGCAGCTCCGGGCCGCCGCCGCCACCAGCTCGGGCTCGGGCTAGGGCTCGGCTCGCTCCGCACGCGCGCCGCTGCCGCTCGCGCCGCCTCCCGGCTCCTTCCCGCCCCCGCCCCTCGCGCTCCGGAGGCCCGGCCCTCCTCCCGCCCCCTCCTGCCTCCCTCCTTCCCACCTCTCCACCTTCCTCCCAGGCCCTCCCTGCGCTCCTCCCTCGATCTCTCTCCCCTCCTCCTCCCTCCCGCTCCTTCTTCCTCTGGGCCCCTCTCCCCTCTCCTCCCGCCCCCTGCATCTCCCCTCCCTCTTCCCCTCCCTCCCCACACTCAGCGCTCCCTCCTTCCCTTTGATTCCAGCCACCTTGGAGACGGGGCCAAGGGGGTGGCCAGTCTCTGAGTGTCCTCCGCGCAGATGTCCACGGTGCCCCCTTTGCCTTGAGCTTCGCCCCCTCCCCAAGTTGGTCATCTGCAATCACTGGGCTGAAGATGGCTCTGAGCTGTCGCTTGGGGTTGTCATCCGGAGCCAGCCCTCTTACTGCCAACCTCCCTTGGCTCCCCCCCCCCGCTTGATTTGGATCGGAAGTGGGGAAAGTTCTTTCTTCATGGGCTCCTTCCCCAAGCGGGCTGTGCGCCTGGAGGGCCCGGTCCTCCCCTGCACCTGGAGCCGAGGTGGTAATTTTGTTTCTGTCCTTTACACACACGGATGAGGACTGCCCAACCGCAGCTGTCTGTGGGTGCAGCGCGGTGCTGGTCCCCCACTTCCTGGTGATCGCTGCTGCTGAGTGTGGGAAAAGCAGGAGGGAAGGGGGGGCGGAGGACTCCAGCTGCTTCTTGGCCTGCAGAGCACACTTCTCTGGGGCTTCCCTGGGGGATGAACTGGGAGCCGCTGCAGGGCTGCTCTGACTGCTGGGCGTGCACTGCCTTTGGAAACTGGTGTCAAGGAGCTGAGACCCAGCTTCTGTTTGTTCCAAGTGGATTCTCAGCCACCGAGTTCCATCTGCTGAGTGTCTGGGCTGTGCTTACTGAGAGCGCCTGAGGCATTGGGGTGCCCCCTGCCCCCCAGCCCCACTGGGAGCCAGGCCAAGTGATGCTCATTTCCTCTCCTTGCCTGGCCATACTGGGTGGACAGTCACTGGCTCCTCTAGGACCATCTGGAGTGCTGGCCAGGGGCCAGGCCCTGGGTGGCAGAAGAGGTCACCCTCAGCCTCCGCTGGGCTGGCCCCCATGTCACTTTGGGGGTTCTGACCCTGGCTGGCTCGGCCACCCCTGCCCAAGCCCCCAGTGCTTGGCACTGTGGGGACTGTGAAGAGACCAGGGTGCCAAAGGAACAGCCCAGGGGCTTTTGAGTTAGGGGCTGACCCGGCCGGTGGTTATAGCTGGCCACCTGCTTGCCATTGTGATCTTGTGTCCCTGGAAAAGGGAGGCACCTAGCATGGTTGTCTCTGGAGTTCGCTGCCAAGGGCTCTGACACTCTGAGCGGATCCGCCTGCTGCTGGGGCCGCCTGCGCCGCCTGGCATGGAGCGCCCGTCCTGGCAGATGGCTCTGGGCTGGGCGATCACTGAGTCTTTGCGCTTGCTGTCATCCAGCCTCATCCTCTCTAACGGTGTCCTTCAAGACCTGGCGTATGGCTCTGAGGGGTGGCTGGCCTGCAGCTTGGAGGGGCGGCTCTGCCCCTGGGGCGCTGAGCAGCAGGGCGGGCCAGCCCCTCTGCAGCCTGGCTCCTCTCATCTCACACTGCATTTCTCACTCCTGTTCTTATTCCACATCACATTTGTCTTCTCAGGAGACAGAGCAGACTGCTGCACAGATAATCAGTGAGGCAGCACCCGCTGCCCCCAGGGAAGAGCCTGCTGTCCCCACTTCCCCTGTGGAGCCGCAGGCTGTCATTCCCCAAGAACTTCATTGCTGTGTGTTGGGACTGTTCTAGGCACTGGAGGAGAGTGAGAAAAATTAACAGAAGCCCCTGGCCGGGAGGCCTGAGGCCGTAGCCCTGTGGCATCTGATCCCATCAGATCTCAGAAGCTAAGCAGGGTTGGGCCTGGTTACTACTTGGATGGGAGACTGCCTGGGAACACCAGGGGCTGTAGGCTTGGGAGACGGACCTGGCAACCCCCTCTCAAAAATCAATCTGCCATTGAAAACCCTATGAACATCAGAGAAGTGCTGACAATAGTGTTTCGCCTGTTGTATGCAGGGTCACTATGAGTCAGATACCGACTCAATGGCACCTAACAACAGTAACAACAACAAGCCATCACATAGCACCGGAAGGGGAGGAGCAGACACATGGGCAGGAGTTGCTGGCTTGTTGGTGCCTGGGCTCCAGAGCAGCACACGTTCTCCAGCAAGAAAGCACAGAGCTGCAGAGAGGAGGGACCGAGCGGCTGCCCTCACAGAAGGGTCTCCAGGGAGGCCGGGAGGCCGGAAAGGTCTAAACTCTCGGAAAAGTCTGGAGGCTGGGCCCCAAAGTGGAAGATGGCGTCCACGTGGTATGGTCAGGCCAGCCTCACTGGACAGGTCATTTCCCCTGGGGCCAGTGGTTCTCAGAGTCTGTTCCCAGCCTGGCGTGGAGTTTCCAGCAATGGGGCAGCAGGCTGCACTAACCAGGGTGCGGTGGGCATCCTTCTGTCTGTTCTCCCTGAAGTCTAACCAGTATTTCTCATGACTCTCCTGAAAAGAATCCAATCGCTTCCTACATCCCTTCTGCACTGGGGGCTGGGTAGGAGAGAACCAATTTTTTTTTTGTTGTTGTTGTTATTTTTTACTTTTTGAGACAGGGTCTCGCTAAATTACACAGACTGCCTCTGGTCTCGAACTAGCAATCCTCCTGCCTCTGCCTCCCAAGCCACTGGGATTACAGGCGTGCACCACTGTGCCCGGCAAGAGAACCAATTTTTCAGACAAGCAAAATGTATCCAGCACCTGCTTGCTATAGATGCTCCCTTGTGCAGGGCATTGGGAAGGGACTGGAACCTGTGGACACTGGAGGTCCTGTGGAGAGGACTGTTGTTGTTGTTAGGTGCCATCGGGTCGGTATCTGACTCATAGTGACCCTCATAGGGTTTTCAATGGCTGACTGTTTCGGGATTGCCTTGGGAGTGGATTGCCAGGTCCTTCTCCCATTTTTGCGGTGCTGGGAATTGAACTCAGGACTTCAGAGACTGCAGCGCAGCGCTCTACCAACTGAGCTAAATTCCAGCCCGTGGAGAGGACTAGGATGCACATACTGGGTGAGGCAGGATGCTTCACCCTCTGAAAGGCGAGTGTGGAACTTGGAGGAGTCTGGTGGCTTGGCACATGGGTAACTAGATTGAGCGCTAGACACAGGAGGCACTAGAAATAGAAAAGAGGGGCCGGGGATGTAGCTCAGTCAAATAGCGTTTTGCCTAGCATGTCCAAGGCCCGGGGTTCAACCCCCAGCACCGGAAGACAGGAAAGAAATAGAGAAGGGTGCGCTCTCTGTCCTGACCTGCCCTAAACCAGAGTGCAGAGGGGAAGAAATGTGCACTCATGTGTGATTTACACACGCTCAACCTGTTTCTTTTTATGGCTTCAATAACTACAAACTCATTATGAGTTGTAAATATTTCAAACAAAGTAGCAGAAGAGGCAAAGTCCCCAGGGCAGGTCAGAGGATGGGCCAATCTCCGCTCTGTCACTGTCTTCCTGATCTCAACACCCTGGGTCCTTGTCCACGTGGCTGGTCCCCCAGTCCCAGGCATTTGGATTCCCCCATACACTGCTATTGTAAATAGTGTAAACAAACACCCGCATGCATGCCCTGCCCTGTTAGTATTTGTTTTGCTTTGTTTTTGAGACAAGGTCTCACTCTGTAGCTCAGGCTGGCCTCCAACTTGGGGTCCTCCTGCCCCAGCCTCCAAAGTATGGGGATTATAGCCACGTGCCACCACGATGGGCTTGTTTCGCTGTTCTTTAGAATTGGTCTTGTAAGAAAGATTTGTGGGTGAAAGGGTACTTTTAATACTTTTGTGTGCTGGGTGAAAGCACATTTAAAATTTTGATTTTGCCAAATTGCCCTTTGAAAGGGTTAAACCTATTTATTATCCTCCCACCATCATAAAATACCACGTGCCTCTTGATATACTTTCATCAGAATAAGACACAGTTAATTTTGCTCACTTTTGGCAACCTCATCCTGGAAAAAAAAAT
The DNA here is from genome assembly GCA_007922755.1 of Pedetes capensis. NCBI lineage: Eukaryota > Metazoa > Chordata > Mammalia > Rodentia > Pedetidae > Pedetes > Pedetes capensis. The sequence continues at coordinate 7,942 of VMDO01021262.1, forward strand.
ACCCTTGTTTTGATTTTCATTTCTGTTTCTACGAGTAAGAGACATGTCCCATATTTCTTGGCCATTTGTTTCCCTAGTGAATTCATATACTTTGCCATTTGTTCTATTTTAAGATCTTGTTATGATTTTTACTAACTGCTTAAAGATAGTAACTCTGAACTATTATACATTTTACTAATACTTTCTCCAAATTGGTGGCTGTATCTTTTAACTTTGTTCATGATGTATTCCTAACATGGCTTTGCACATTTAAGTAATCGAAACTGTTCCGCTTCTCCTGTAGATATTCTGGATGTCTTGTCAGTTTAGAAAGGTGGTATCATTTATAATAAAAAATCAAAACAAAGGAAGAAAGAAATGACCTACATTTTCTTCTCCTTCTTTTTCTCCTTCTCCTCCTCCTCCTCCTCCTCCTTCTTCTTCTTCTCTTCCTCCTCCCCTTCCTCCTCCTCCTCTTTCTTTCCCCCCATGGTACTTGGAGATTGAGCCCAGGGCCTTGCACATAGTTTGCAAGAGCTCTACCACTGGGCTGCACCCCCAGCCCAGTTTTCACTTTTTAATTTTGAGTCAGGGGATTGCTAAATTATGAGGGCCGCACCCGGCCTTGAACTTGCAGTAGTCCTGCCTCTGCCTCGCGAGTCCCTGGGATGACAGGCAGGCGCCACCTTGCCTGGCTGACCTACATTTCCAAAGATTGGGTCCGGGTAATGAATCTGGCACCGTTGCTGAAGGGAATGTCAAGGGCAATAATTATGCTGAGTGCCACGTTTAGTGACACAGCAAAACGACAAGGCATTTTCACTCTGGACGTTGGTTCTTAACTGGCTGGGGTGCGAGCCATATGCTCCGTGCTGGGTGCTCCACGGTGGGCAGAACCAGCCCCCGCTCTACAGTCCACACAACAGCTCCGGCTTGGAAAAGTGCGGCAGAGTTAAACAGTTGGAAAGAGAATACAGGAAGCTCGTGTTTAGACAGCAGGACTCTACATTTTAAAAAACATTAAAAAAAAAATGGTCTAGTGCTGCGGGTATTTTTGCCATAAAATGCAGAAAAGAGGAAGTGTGGAGCGGGAGGAAACAGCCTGGCCTAAGCAGCAAGCTCCATGGGGAGTGGCCCAGCGCCCCCTGGGGGCTGAGACCGGTAGCCCTCCTTCTGTGGTTGTGGTGTGGAACTGGGGTGCCCACCAGGTGGCCTGCAGCTGGATGCACTCTTGTCAAGGGCAGCACAGGTCATCATGGGGCACTGGCCAGGTCATGGACTCTTTCCCTTCTCCCTGCTGTGGCCTCCAGATGCTCCCCCACTTTCCCTTGGCCCCAGAGAGTCTCCCCAGCAGCCTGCCTCTTGCAGGCAAATGCCCTGTCAGCTCTATGCCTGGCCTTTTAAGGACTACACCCCCCTGAGGGACGCAGGTGCAGGTCCCACAACCCCCAGGGGACACAGCTGGCCTTCCTCCACACACCTGGACTCTCTTTTAGGTGAACCACCTACATTTCTCCACACACCTGTTCTCTCTCCCCCCAGGGGAATCACCTGCATTTCTCCACACACCTGGACTCTCTCTTAGGTGAACCACCTGCATTTCTCCACACACCTGTTCTCTCTCCCCCAGGGGAATCACCGGCATTTCTCCACACACCTGGACTCTCTCCCCATAGGTGAAACACCTGGACTTCCCACCACCTCCCTGTGACTCCCCTGGCCTGTATTGTCCAGTCTTTCTTTCTTTCTATCTTTTTTTATTATTATTATTGTAGTACTGGAGGTTGAACCCAGGGCCCCCGCACTTGCATGCTCTGCAAGTGCTGGACCACTGAGCTGCATCCCCAGTCTATTTTTTTACTTTTTGAGACACAGTCTCTCTAAGTCACGCAGACGGCCTCTGGTCTCCAACTTGAGATCCTCCTGCCTCCGCCTCCTGAGCTGCTGGGATTAGAGGCGTGCGCCACCATGCCCGGCCCTTGTCCGGTCTTCCTAGCCTCATTTCTGCCTCCTGGAGGGAGCAGATACTCCACTCTCGCACCCCCGACTTTGCAGGTGATTTTATTCAGGCACAATGTCTGCTCTCCTCCCCTTGGTCACCTCCTGCTCTAAGGTCCTTTAAAGTGTCACCTACCCTGTCCAGCCTTCCCAGCGACTCTGGCATGGTGAGGACTTCTTCCCCAGGTCCTCAGGACCCTGGTTCCCCTGCACGATGCCCTCTGTGTGCCCCTGGACCCTTCCATTTCCTCCCTGGTACTCAAGCTTCATTTACCTGCGGGAGCGGTGCTGGTCCAGGCTGCTGATTAGTGGGGGGTTAGGAGAACACGTGCCAGTTCCTTAGCCCAGGCCGCTCACCCCACACGTAAGTGTGACAGACGGCCTGGGGGCTCCTCAGGGCCCCTTACTGGGGACCCTGTGATAGGGTGGAGGGGCTCAGAGGGCCCCTTCCAGTGTTTGTAGTAGCCAGCTTGTGGAAAGAACCACGGAGGGCCCAAATGTGCCCACAAGGACTGAGGGGAAGACAGGGGCTCTTGGCTGAAGCATGGAGGACGGCGGTCAGACTGCTCTGGGCCGTCTCCGCTCACCACGCAGCCCCTGTTTTGGTGACTCTCCTGTCTCCTCCTGTCACCAAAAATTCTTTGGGAAATGACCTCCCAGCAGCGTCCGGCCCAGCAGGCCACTGTCCTTCTGTCAGGGCCTCTCTGGCTGGTCCTAGGATGCTCTGTCTGTCTCAGCAGCCCCAGAGGGGGCCCCCTGAGCAGCGGGATTCCACTCCTGTGTTGCTGAGCCAAGGTCCCCATGCCCACCTGGCTCAGCTGGCCTCGGTGCTGAGGCTGCACCGGGCAGGCGGGGAAGCGCTACAGACTGGTGATCTCATTTCCGGAAATAGGACTGGGAGTCCTCATTCTCATGCAGACCTGCGCCTGCTGCTCCCTGACAGCACTGATCTGGGGGGCCTGTCATTCCCACTGCTGCGAGCGTCTCAAAGAGGAGGCTACGTCCGGTTATTTTGGATGATGTCTACACTGCACTGGAGGGTTTTTAACAATATCTGAAGACTAGATTTAGGAGCCAGGGATTGCATATATTTTAGTGAAAGAAACTCTGGCCACGCCTCTCCTATATTTGTGATGAATTTCCTTTACTTTAATTAAATTAATTAATTAATTAATTAATTAATTGGTTTTATGACAGTCTCGGTGCATAGCCCAGCTGGCCTCAAACTCAAGATCCTCCTGCTTCAGCCTCCCGCGTGCCTAGATTACAGGTATACACCATCACGCCTGGCTTTGCGATGAGTTTCTCCAGCGCTGCATGGGATTTTTGTCCCTCCCAGGGTCCCAAACCTCAGAGGTTAATGCAGGTCAAAGGGCAGCGCCTCTGGCCTCTCCCAGTAGGAGGACCCCCCACCAGAGGTATTTTGCAAATTACAGGATGATGCACAGCAAGCTCCTAGCAATAGCTAATCCTGTTCCACCTTCTTTCTCTCTTGGCCATTGAGCTTTGCTCTTCATTTGAGTAATTAGGGTGTGAGAGCCATGAGGAGCAGGGAGCCCCGGAGTCTGCACGGGAGTTTCCCAGATGTGGGGCTGTAGGGAGAAGGGGTCCCACAGATCAACCCGTGGGACACCTGCCCTCAGCTGCTGCTGTGATAGCAGGCCAAGGTCACTTCAAAATCACTCTGGTTCCTCAAAAAACTTGCCCTCAGTAAAAGCTGATTAGGGCAGATGTGCCATGAGATGGCTGGGCCTGCGGAAGGGCTGGATTAAGAAAAATGTGGTGCTAGATAACTTTATAAATGGCTGCTAGATAACTTTGTAAATGGTCCCTAGACAACTTTGTAAAAGGCCCAATTCAGGGAATTCCTGCAAAGGGCTAATGGACTGGGATTTAGCTCAGTTGGTAGAGCGCTGGGCTACATTCTCTGAGGTCCTGAGTTTGATTCCCAGCACCGCAAAAATGGGAGAAGGACGTGGCAGTCCACTCCCAAGGCAATCCCGAAACAGCCATTGAAAACCCTATGAGGGTCACTATGAGTGGGATACCAACTTGATGGCACCTAACAACAACCCAAAGGGCTAAACTCTGTGAAACGAAAACTTACTTTGTACCCCCACCCTTTTACCATAAAAAAGTTCCTGCTTCTGTAATTCTGCTTCTCCGCCCCTACCCTATAAAGCCCCTGACCACTGTGAGTCGGATGCTGCTTTCTGAAAGTCCACTCCCGGGACTGAGAGTAGCCAGCCGGCCGGTCTAAATAAACTTTTCTGCTCCTGATCCATTTGTTTGTGTCTTGGAGTATTTTTCTGGGGTCGAGCCGCTGGGTACAACACTGTGACTGCAGTGACTGGAGTTGTTGTTATTGTTGTTAAGAATTTTTTGTTAGCAAGAGCACTCCCAGGTTAGAGTCAAAGGACTGTATTAAGTCAAAGGACTGTTGTTGTTGTTGTTGTTGGGTGCCATCCAGTCAGTATCCAACTCATAGTGACCCTCATAGGGTTTTCAATGGCTGACTGTTTCGGGATTGCCTTGGGAGTGGCACGTCCTTCTCCCATTTTGCGGTGCTGGGAATTGAACTCGGGACCTCACAGACTGCAGAGCAGCACTCTACCAACTGAGCTAAATCCCAGCCCCAAATACCATTTGGGACTTATATTCTGGTGAGGAGATAGATAATAAACAATAGCTGTCTAGTATAATAGGAGCAGAGATAAGAGTTATAAAGGAAAACATGAAGCAGGGAAGAGGACAGAGAACTCCTCAGGCTGTGGTTTTAGATACTGTGGGCGATGGGCATCTGCAGAGGAGGTGGCCTTGGAAAGGAGCGCCATCCAGCGGGGAAGGGAGCAGGCAGGCAGGGCACGGGTGGGTGGCTCTAGGCCAGGGAGACGGCGGAAAGGGCACAGAGAAAGGGCAAGGCTCCCGCCCATGAGGAAGGAAGGTAGGTGTGACCTGAGCTGGCATAGACTCAGGGACGCGTGTACAAGGAGGTGTGTGGGGCCAGGTGCACAGACCTGGGTCTGAAACCAGCTCCCACCTGCGGGCGATGCTGGATAAGTGGCTTAACCTCCCAAAGCCTCAGTTTTCTCTGCGCAGTGGAGCCCCGGGGCCTTTGCCCGCACTGACTTCCGAGGTTCGTAAGCAGCTGCCCGCTCTGTGGAGTTTTCTGCCTGCCTCCCTCCCTGCCCTGGCCCCCGCTTTCTGCGGTGTGTGAAGAGACTCCAGAACCCCGAGAGGCCACCCGGGGGGCCACATCCCCCTACTGATGGCCAGTGCCCCTGCC
>VMDO01021262.1:13304-35895 GCA_007922755.1 Pedetes capensis
AAAAAAAAAAAAAAAAAAAAAAAAAAATGGACTGGGGTGCAGCTCAGTGGTCCAGCACTTGTAAAGCATGCAGGCACGAGGCCCTGGGTTCAACCCCCAGTACCACACACACACACACACAAAATTCCTGAGGAGGCCCGGATCTGGATTTCCAGCTCAGGGGCCCCCAAATCTCCCCCTCTGGAGACACGTCCAAGTCATGAGGGCCGGCTGTCCTGAGGGGCTGCCAGGTTAGATCTCTAATGAGCGGTACCCCGGGCACAGAGCGCCCCCCCCTTCCCCTGTCATTCCAACACTATCCCGGCAGGGAGCACATCCCACGACCGGTAGCCACCCAGGGGCTGGGATGCCACATGAGCTCGGAATGGTCACTTTCCAAAAGCCCTCTCCTTGGTGACCAACCAGCCGCCCTCATTTGACCTTTACACAGAAGCAGCTCATGGAAGAAGGACATGGCAACCCCCTCCAAGGCAATCCTGAAACAGACAGCCATTGAAAACCCTCTGAGGGTCGCTATGAGTCGGATACCAACTCGACTGGCACCTAACAACAACAATAACAGAAGCAGCTCAGTAGCTGGTTGTGAAGCCCTGCTGGGGTGCTCATCCTGTTGTTGTTCAAATACAAATTTAAGCGTGTGGTAGATCGAATAGCCAACAGGCAGAACTTAAATAGTCTTTGTAGGGCACAGCCACACCATGAGTGTGGGACGAAGAATCAGGCAGGACGCTTGGCTGCGGCTTGTAGGAAAGTTCGGTGCTTGGAACGAAACTAGCTTTGAGCTTTTCGTCGGTGAGGTTCCCAGCGCAAGTTTCAACTAGTTATTTGATGATGCAATACACAGGTCCCCAAATTTCTCTCCTTGCTAAAACATGGGGCCAGCAAACCCCTGTGTCCATCCCAGGTGTCTTAGAACAGTTTCAGCCACAAGTGAAGGAGAACTGACGCCAACCAATGCAAGCTCTCGCGATGTTTTGACTTATTACTAAACATCGGAGCGCTGATCTAACTTCAGATGCAAGGGGATCCAGGGACTCAACTATGCCCGCCTGTCCGTCTGTCTCTCCCTCTCCCCGCTGTGGGCTTTCCCCAGGTGGCCCGCGTCACACTTGGCTGGCTGCCCAAACTCACATCCTGCCAGCCTCTGAACCCTGGGAGGAAGAGAGGAACTTCTGAGAACCCGCTGACAAATGTTTAGAAGACATTCCGAGCTGGCTGCCACCCGAGATGTTTAACCAGTGACTGTGCGCCAGCACAGTGGACCACATCCTGAATGGTAATGTCCATGAGTCATGGGTTTCTTTGCTCGTTGTTGTTGTTGTTGTTAGGTGCCATTGAGTAGAGTCCGACTCATAGTGACCCTCATAGGGTTTTCAATGGATGACTGTTTCAGGATTGCCTTGGGAGTGGGTTGCCAGGTCCTTCTCCCATTTTTGCGGTGCTGGGAATCAAACTCGGGACCTCAGAGACTGCAGAGCAGCGCTCTACCAACTGAGCTAAATCCCAGCCCTCTTCGCTCATTATATTTTTTAAATAGAATTTTTATTTTAGAACTGTTTGAAGTTTATAGAAAACTTGCTTGGAACCCAGAGTGCCTAGATATCCCCTGCCAGTTTCCCCTCTTACTAACATCTTACAACACTAGACATTTGTTAAAATGAACGCACCAATATTGGCATTGTACTATCAGCCAGTGTCCATGTTCTATTCAGATCCCCTGGATTTTCCTTGCCCTTTATCTGTCCCAGGATCCCGGATGACATCTGTCACCATGTCTCCTTAGGGTCCTCCTTTCTGTGACAGTTTCTTGGCCTTTCCTTGTTTTTGATGATCTTGGCAGCTTCCCAGAGTGCAGGTCGGTTGTTTGTAGAATGTCCCTGAGGTGGCATCTGTCTGATGCTTTTCTCATGAGTAGCCTGGGGGTGCTCAAGTGAGAGGAGGAGCCCAGAGACAATTGCCATGCCCCTGGCCTCTATCAAAGGTGCGCGCTCTCAGCAGGACCCACAGCTGCTGATGTTGACCTTGGCCAGCTAGCTGAAGCCGTGTGTGTGTGTGTGTCAGGGTTCTCTGCTGCAAAATTACTTCTCCTCCCCCTTTGCACACCATCCTCCCTGAAAGGAAGTGACTGTGCTCAGCCCACACAGAGGGCCAGGGAGTCCCGCTCCAGCTCCTGGGCAGGCGCCTACACAAGTGACTTGGAATTCTTCTGCATGGGAAATTTGTCTCTTCTCCCTCCGTTTGTCTACTCAACCATTTATTTATGTCAGCATGGACCCATGGGGATTTATTTTATACTTTGGGTTATAATCCAATACTGCTTTATTTATTTTATTGCTTGATTTGTTCTAACATATGCCACTGGGAACTCCTTCAGTGGGGCCTGGGGCCTCTTTGACATGGCCCCATCTATTTGTTTTTCTTTTCTGTTCTTTCTTCTCCTCTCCTCATTTCTCCTTCCCTCCCTCTTCCCCTCCTTCCCTCCCTTCCTTCCTCCCTCCCTCCTTTCTCTCTCTCCCTCTCCCCCTCCCTCCCTCTCCCCTTCCCTCCCTCCCTCCTTCCTTCCTTCCTCCTTCCCTCCCTCTCTCCCTCCCTCCCTCCTTCCTTCCTTCCTCCTTCCCTCCCTCCCTCCCTCCCTCCCTCCCTCCCTCCTTCCTTCCTTCCTTCCTTCCTTCCTTCCTTCCTTCCTTCCTTCCTCACTTATTTTCTGGCACTACAAGATGTTCCCTATTCAACTTTTGCATTTCCTCTCCCAATCCTGGAATCAGCATTTCTCCCAGAAGCCCAGATTCCTTTTGCTGGAGAAGGATATTAGAAACGAATGTCTGGGAGCTGGGGTGCTTATTGATTCTGGAGTGTGGCTTCTGTTGCCCCTGAAGTGACTGGGGTCCGTTTGCTCTGCCCTGATAGAAATGACAAGTAGGTGAGCTGCAGCTCCTATAGCCTAGTGATTCCTGGGCCCTTGAGTGCCAAAGGGTTCTGGGCTGAGCTGAGAGACCAAGAGGCTTATAGTTCCAAACCCTGAGAACTAGTGACTTATGCCACCAGAGACTTAGCGTATTAGTTGCTCAGGTTCCAGTTGCCAGTGGCTGGGCATGTGGCAGTACTGAGATCCTCAGCCCTAAGCAGCAGCCAGCAGTGCCTGCTAGAGTCACAGCTCTCTGGCAGACCTCAGCTCCTATAGCAGCTAGTGTCACAGCTCCAGAGCCTAGGTTGAGGGGATCCTTGGCCCTTGACAGCAGCTTTTGTGAGAGCTTTTGGACCTAGGATTCCAGGACCTTTGGCCCTTATGGCTTGGCAGCTTCCTGGAACTCTCCAGTGACCAGGGCCCAGGGTTTCTCACCTCTGGCTCTCCATAGCCTTCTAGTGTTCTCTAGCCTTGGCTCCCCACCACCTCCTCTCCTGCCATCTCTACCCCAGCCCCCCTCTGTAGGGCACTGCCTAGAGAGGCAGTTTGCTGCAGGGCCTATCTAGGCAGTGGGCACCCCTCCCTTCCTTCGGAGGTCTGAGGCTTGTTCCCCAGGTAGTAACCTTTGCCCTACATCTGGGAACCCCTGGGCAGCAAGCTTCCAAGGATGACACTGGCATCCAATCCCTTGCCTCAGACCCCTCGACACTGATTGGCTGTTCCCAAACCACCGAATGGCTCCTGATTGGACCATTCGGGAACCATCCCTGATTGGCTACTTTTACAAAACCAAATTTGCATATCCCCTGATTGGCAGAGACCCGTATGGGGTGACTGCCTCTGACTGGTCCCCAGCTAGCCCCTGGAGAGTATATAAGGGCGGTACATGGAGCAGTCTGGGTCCATTCCATCGACTGGGACAGACGAGGAAATAATAAAGAGCTGTTGGAGCAGAGCAATTGGAGTTGACGTCATCACTGGGAAGAAAGAAGCAAGGAGCCTCCATGGGCATCAGCCTCTGAGCCTGCCTTTCTCAAGGCTTCTCAGAGCAGCCGTGGGCATGAGCCTCCTTTCCAGGCGGCTTGGTTCTCCAGTGCTCCGCTCCTCCTCACCAGATGACGGGTCTTCAGTGGCTGGTTCCCACTCGCAGCTGGAGCGAGTCCAGCAGCAGGGCGATGCCCCACACCCCTCTACCTCTTCAGCCACACTCTTGCTGCCTCTACGATTGGTGCTGCCACCACTACCAAGATGGTGGCTGCTATTGCTGCTGTCCTACTGCCACTGCCACTCTGCTGCCTCTTCTCATGTCACCAGATCAGCCCACTGTACTTATGACAAAAATCAAAAGTAGGCAAAGAAAAGACCATTCAAAAGAACCATTTTATTGGGCTTAATGTCATAATACCAGAGAGCAGCACAGGAGATTGTCTCCCAGCTGACTCAAACAGCTTGCTGGCATAACTAGAAGGGATGGGTGGCAAGGGAAGGACTGTGTTTATACTAATCATGGCACCGCCCTTTATGCAAATGGACGATTATGTCTATATCAATCAAGGCGCAGTCTTTTATGCAAATGACGGATTGTGTTTATATCAATCATGACACAGCCCTTTATGCAAATGAAGGATTGTGTTTGCACCAATCACAGGCTTTCTTCTGGGCCTCTAACGAAGTGCTCCCCCCCTTGACCTGAGTAAAATCTGCTGCAGAGTCATCAAGAGGTCACTGAAATTTGAGATGGCAAAAAGTCCAGTGCGAGCTGTTTCAAACATTTGTGGCTGGAAGATTGCTTCCTGGAGCCAGATTGGGGCTTCAGCAGCAAGCAGCTGTGGCTGCAGTGTAGCCTCCTCAAGGTGGCCATGGAGTGTTCAAAGCAGTTAGTTAGCCAGCTGACAAAGAGGGGCTGCTTGGCTAACAGTTCCCTGCTCAAGCACATCAGGCATAGGGAAGGGCCTGCCAAACAGCCCCTCTGGTATTTTAGTTGTCCACAGAAAGCATCCAACAGGTGGACATGACAAGGATTCAGTGAAAGCTCAACAGAGAACCAATGATTCTAATAGCATTCAGCCGTGCTTAATAGTATTCCATAATGCTCAACCGTGCTCAAGTCCTGTCCTGGTGCCATGGGGAGACACAGGCCTCTGGGATCTGTTTCACTTCTAGGCCCTCTCAGCTGACAGGGCAAGACAATGTGTATGCATATGCGGATCCATGTATATACACATATCTATAAGTGGCTTCGGGCTGGGATTTAGCTCAGTTGGTAGAGCACTGCACTGCAGTCTCTGAGGTCCTGAGTTCAATTCCCAGCACCACAAAAATGGGAGAAGGGCCTGGCAATCCACTCCCAAGGCAATCCCGAAACAGTCAGCCATTGAAAACCCTATGAGGGTCGCTATGAGTTGGACACCGACTCGATGGCACCTAACAACAACAACAATAAATGGCTTCACCTCTGTTTGTGTATTAAGTCAGATGTGAGTTCATTTGGGTATCTGCAAGCCTAATCTGCTGCCACGTGGGTCAGGCCTCCATGGGGGGCGGGGCATGAACAGCCGAAGAGTGTGCAGCACAGAGGCTCTCAAGGACACACTCCACGGATAGCTTCAGAGAGTCAAGTCCATTTATTTTACAGAGAGGCTCAGCTTATATAGCTATTGTTGTTGTTAGGTGCTGTCAAGTAGGTATCCGACTCGTAGCGACCCTCATAGGGTTTTCAATGGTTGAGTGCTTTGGGATTGCCTTGGGAGTGGATTGCCAGGCCTTTCTCCCATGTTTGCGGTGCTGGGAATTGAACTCAGGTCTTCAGAGACTGCAGCACAACACTCTACCAACTGAGCTAAATCCCAGCCAGTTTATATAGCAATTGGTGTAAAATGAATGTAAGGAGGTATTGCGTCAGAATCGCGTTATGTAGTGAGTGCCAATCAGTGTGCTTGTTGAATTAGATCGCCCAAAAAAGCTTGGGCATGCCTCAGGCAGGTCCAGGGCATACCCTAGGCAAGCCCGCAAAAAAAGGACACAGGTAGGAGAGTATGTGCGGACAAACAAGGTCGGCAATGGCGACCGTCCCGTCACATGGGCCTGTGTGACTGGGAGTGCCTCAGGTCACAGACAAGTAGGTTTAGTGTGCTAAACTGAGAGGCCCGTACATGGGCAAGGTACCCCTCAGCCCAGCCCTTGTCCTTCCCCACACACGTGGGCCAGTGCAGCCTCCACACCCGTTACTGCGTTGCTCCGCTCCTGTACCCCTCTATGCTGGTGCTTAGAGAGTCAGCTTGTTGGGGGCAGGAGTTGAGGGCTGGAGTGGAGGCAGCCTCAAGAGGGATGTCTGACCCGCAGTTTCCAGCTGGAGAGTCTGGCTGGCCGTGTGTCCAGCTCCAGGACAACGGCCGGAAGCAGCCCAGCCTCTCTGACCTGCAGGCTGAGGCCCAGCAGTGTTCAAGGAGGTCACTGTCCGCTGTGAGGTTCACCAGCCACTGAGCCGCTTCCCTGTAGAAGGTTCCACAGGGGCTCTGGGTGATGTGTCCTTCCCTCCCCTGCACAGCCCAAGTGCAGCCACTGCTTCAAGGCCCAGGCGATGGTAGACAGGCCTTTAGGAGAACCGCGCCTGCCCGGGGAACCAAGTCTATGGGGACTCAGCCAAGCCTCAAGAAAGCAGATGCTGGGAAATGACCTGCAGGCCACCAGAGGAAATCTTTTAACCCCAGACAGGGAGTCAGAGGCCCAGAGGCCCCCGTGCTGAAGAGGAAGACCATGAGTTGACTTTGAGCTAAGCGATGACACTCTGATTGTACAGCTCAAGGCTGAGCAAAATGAGGAGAGGTGGCCCTTGTCCTACCTCTTGTCCAATGTGACCGGCCTCGGGGAAGAGCCCTGAAGCCAGACTGAGGCAGCCGGGCAGGGCTCCCAGTGCCCAGCTGGTGGAGGTGGTGGCATTGGAAAGCATCTGGTGTGGGCTCTGCTCCTAGAAAGGTGCCGATCCCTCTCCATCACTATCCTTCGGGGGCCCGGGCTGGGCCTGGAGTGCGGGGCAGGCTAGCCCAGCCTCCCACAGTTCGAGCCCCAGGTGGCCCGAGGCCTCTCTGCCTGGGCGATGGGAGGCAGCCCCGTTGGCTTGGAGGTTTTGCTGAGCAGCAGACCAGCATTAATCGCCAGGGAACCTGAGTCCCCGGCACCCTCGCCCTGAGCACCAGGGATCTGTGGGCATGTGAGCTCCCTCTATGGGCTGCCAGGAGAGGAAGGAACCCACCCAGTCTTCTATGGTCCCCTGTGGTTCTCTGCACCTGACAGGAACCCCGCACCACCTCACAGTCACGTGCTCCTTTGCCACCTGAGACTTGTTGCTTCTTATCCGAATTCTTGAGGGAGAGCCGAGCTCAGTGCTGTGCTGGGTCTGGGAAGAAGGCATGGATCACCAGAGGCCGCTTTGCATGCACGGGTGCGTTCACTGGAGCCGTCGAATCCTGTTCAGAGCCTGTTTAGCACCAATGAGATCTGCTCAGAATTCTTCCGGCACGGGCTGATTAATATAACCCCACCTGTAAAACACGTCCACTGGCAAGGCTAACGCCATAAAAATCTCAGAATGGTGGCTTAAGGAATACACAGTCCATCTGTGTTGAGAAATAGTCATTTCTTTTACCTTGGGCACTCGGGGATTTTTTTTCTGACAGATTATCGCTGCCGGTCCTAATGCAGCACAGGGGCGTGTCAACACGGGGGCACATTGTGTTCTGACAGCTCAGGGTATACAGGTCACCCGTCGTGGCAATCATTCCTCATTTCTTTGTGTAAGAACATTCGAACCCCCTCTTCCGGCTGTTTTGATTACACCGTGCAATGCGATGTTTTGAAGAGATGTTGCAATCGAGGGCACGGACATGGTTTAATGTAATTATGTGCATGGGAGAAAATAATATCAGCCCACGCTCCCGGGAAACGCAGTTACTTGTCCTGCCTGCCAGGCCGTTCACTCTCCAGCTTTACAAAGAAAAGACAATGGGGCAGGAAATGACATGGAACCAGAAAAGCAGCCCTCTTTGGAAGATAGGCCTGGAAAGACTCTTCACTCAGTGATGGCGTTCGTGGAGCACAATTAATGTACTTCTCCATGGTACCTGATTGCTTCATTTGAGTCACAGAGCGAGGAAACAGGCTTTTGCTGCAGGCAGATTGAGGTCCTGTCACTCGGAAGCACCCATTTAAGTCTGTGCTTAAATCTTTTCACTGACGGACTCAAGGTTCTGCAGACAGAGCTTTATTGAATCACTGTTAAATCTACTTAGGAAGGAAATAGCCTGTTCTGTTCTTAAATAAACAAAGTGAAAATCAGGGAATTGGCTCCAAGGTTCTCTGCATTCTGTTCTTTGCTTTCACTGAGGGGCAGATAAGGAACTGTGCTGCAATCCCAGAGGGGCTCCGCCTGCACAGACCTGGTGGATGTATGTGCGGACAAACAAGGTCGGCAATGGCGACCTTGCCATGGGTGCCTTGCCCTCCGGCAGTCATTCTGCCTGGAGAAGAGACTCTTCTCTAATCATCTCTTGAATGCCTTCCAACCTGGGGGGCTCATTTTCTGGCGCTATCTCTGACAGTGTTTCTCTACCGTCATAGGGTCATCAATGGCTAATTGTTTCAGGAGTGGGCTGCTGGGTCCTTCCCCCTAGTCCATCTTAGTCTGGAAGCTCAAGTGAAACCTGTCCACCATGGGTGGCTCTGCTAGTATCTGAAATACCGGTGGCATAGTTTTCAGCACCACAGCAACACGCAAGCCCCCACAGCATGACAAGCTGATAGACACGTGGGGAAATTAGGTTCTACATAGTGTAGTTTTTGGCTCCGTGGGCGGCCACCCTGCAGCACACTATACCCCCACTCCTGGCAGCCAGCTCATCAGTTATATCTTCAGCCTACTTGTTTGCTCGTCTTCTGGTTGTGTTTAGTTTTGCTGTGCGGGGATCCAACCCAGGCTTGTACAAACCAGGGAGGCTCTGTACCACTGAGATATACACCCAGCCTTTCTCATCTGAATTTTAATTGAGAGAATTTCTGCATTTGACTATTTCTCTTGACCAACAAATGATCTTTCCTTTTTCTGGTATTTTTTATTGGAATTTTTTAATGTACACCTTAATGCGATTCATTCTGACATGCTTTTCATTGTGACATTTCCATGTATGCATTTTGTTGTGCGTTATTCATATAGGTTCCCGCTTACCCTCTTGTACGCTTCCCCCCCGTCCCACCCCCCCCATCAAAGACTTCTCTACCATTTACTTGTCTTTTTATGGTAATATTTTTCCATATAACCTTGGGTTCCAGTTCTGTTTAAGACAGAAACTTTTCCTGCAGTGAACATCTTAAGTCATTTTAAGTAATGTGTGTTAAAGTAAATTATACTGAATTCTGTTTTGCTGTAGATGAAATAAACCAGTAGTGCTGTCCGTTTCAACACCGACTTTCCAGCCTCACACTGTCTCCTCTGCTCCTTCAACTCTCTGGTGACAGAATGCTGCCTTAAAACACACGGGGCAGGCTGTGGCTCAGAGCGGGCACTCGCCCAGCAAGCACTGGGCGCCGGGCCGTCTCCAGCACTGCAAAAGCCAAACCAAAGCCGAGAGTCGGATACAGAGGGTGCATGCCTTCTGTTTCCCAGGCTCCCACAGGGGTCAGGTCAGTAAAGCACTGTCCAGTTGTCAACACACAAGTGTGGGCCTTGGCCGTGCACGGTGGCGCACGCCTGTCATTCCAGTGGCTCGGGAGGCGGAGGCAGGGTGATTGCAAGTTCCAGACCAGAGGCAGTCTGCATAACTTAGTAAGACCCTGTCTCAAAAAGTAAACAAATGGGCTGAGGGTGCAGCTCAGAGGCCCAGCACTTGCAGAGCATGCAGGCGTGAGGGCCTGGGTTCAACCCCCAGTACTGAAAAAAAAAAAAAAGTATGTACAAGTGTGGGCCTTGGCACATCAGACTGGCAGTCCTGATGGACAAAGGGGTGGGGGAAGGGCCACCTGAGTGTCTGCCCAGGTGACTGTCCAGAGTCACAGTTGAGTTGGAGATGTGACCTTGCTTCCAAGTCCACAGGCTCTGAGGTCCTCACCTGACTTGGTTGGAGCAGGGACGTCTGCAGGGACCTGCAGCTTGAAATGACACCAAGGTCTCACCAAGGCCCAAGGCACAGCTGCCCACTGATTCCATTTTGGGCTCTGTTGGCCCCACATCCACCACTGGAGGCAGGGCTGTGACAGTGTGCCAGACGATGAGGGACAAGCCCTGGCCACAGACATGGCTTCTGGGAGCACAGGCTGTTCTCCACCCTCAGATGACCAAACGGGGGAGGGGAGGCGGAGACAAGCTGGGTGCCATCCACGGCTGTTTTACAAAAAGCCATGAGAGGGCTGGGATTTAGCTCAGTTGGTAGAGCACAGCTCTGCAGTCTCTGAGGTCCCGAGTTCGATTCCCAGCACCACAAAAATAAGAGAAGGATGTGGCAACCCCGAAACAATCAGCCACTGAAAACCCTATGAGGGCCGCCAAAAGTCAGACATGACTCGATGGCACCTAACAACAAAGATCAAATGTCATTTGCCTGGTGCGGTGGCGCACGCCTGTAATTCCAGTGGCTTGGGAGGCAGAGGCAGGAGGATTGCAAGTTCGAGACCAGAGGCAGTCTGCATAACTTAGTGAGACCCTGTCTCAAAAAGTAAAAAAAAAAAAAAAAAAGGGCTTGGGGCACAGCTCCGTGGTCCAGCATTTGCAGAGCATGCAAGTGCGAGGCCCTGGGTTCAACCCCCAATACGACAAAAAAAAAAAAAAAAAAAAAGCCATAAGGCAGTAATACTATTTGACTGGCTTTCAACTTCTCTGCTGGATTTGCAAGGGTAGCACAAATGTATCTTGTCTAATTTTATAATTGGGCCCCAAGTCTCAGGACAAAAAGGCCCTGGGAAGAGAGAAGTTGTGGGTGGGGCGAGGCCAGGGAGTGGAACTCTGCAGAGCGCCCCCGACCACAGGGGACGTCCGTCTCCTCATGGACTCAGCTGTCCCAGGGGCCACTGCCATGCAGTGAGAACAGAAGGTACCAAGGATGGTGTTTAATGTCTGCAGTGGGTTGACTCGTGGCTTCTTCTCCCCCCAAAAGTACACCTGGTATCCACACACATGACCCTCTTTGGAAAAAGGGACTTTATCAATGTGATTTAGAATTTTGGGAGGAGATCATCCTGAGTTAGAGTGGGGCCTGCGTCCAATGAGGAGTGCCTTATAACACAGCAGAAGGTGGGAGACCCAGAGGTGCAGGGAGAAACCACGTGAAGATGGAGGCAGAGACTGGACCGATGCATCCTCAGCCAAGGCACGCCAAGGACAGCAGGCGACCCCTAGAAGTTAGGGAAGAGGCACGAATAGAGTCTCCCTCAGAGCTTCCAGGAGAAACCAACTGCCAACACCTGGATTTGGATGTCTGGCCTTCGGGAAAGTGAGGCAATCAAACTCTGTGGCTTCAAGTCCCCCCATTTGTGACAATTTGTTACAGCAGCCACAGGGATCTTGTAAAGTTTCAAAGGCATTTTTGAACATCCAACTTTTATAGAAAGGTTTGAATGATCAGCCCAATCCTAAAGGGTGGGAAGGCCTGAAGGACTGGGTCCTCAAAGGGCCAGCCTTGGCAATGAGTGTGAGTGTTGGGGGGGGTAGGCCTTTTATCGTAACGACCCAAATAATGAATATATAAAAGTCTAAATATTCATAACTTTAACTTGAAAATATTAAGGCAATGGTTTTGATTTCCCTAAAATTTCTGTGCTTAATTCCAAATGCCTGCAGCCATAGCCCTGTGGCATCCAATCTTGTCAGATCTTGAAGCTAAGCAGGGCCGGGCCTGGTTAGTACTTGGATGGGAGACCGCCTGGGAACACCAGGTGCTGTAGGCTTGGGAGAAGGACCCAGCAACCTGCTCCCAAAAATCAATCTGCCATTGAAAACCCTATAAATAGCAGAGAAGCACTGACAAAGTGTTTCACCTATTGTAGGTAGGGTGGCTATGAGTATGATACCAACTCTATGGCACCTACCAACAATACAACAACAATTCCAAATAGCTCTAGGGTTAAAAGGACCTAAGAAGTGAACACTAAAACACAGCTAAGAAAACAATGACGTTTCTCGAACTGTTTAGAGAGAATAGAGTTGTCTGCAGCAGTAGTTGCGCATTAGCCAGGAAGAGGAGTGAACTGTTTTTGCTGTACTTTTGGACGTATTGAGCTCTGTTTGTGACCTATGGAGGGTGGTTTTAGAACAGAAATCCCTTATTTTGAAAGTTGTATCTTATTTTCACACACTACTTACACTACGTACGACTGACTTTTCTGTCCCCTCTCTGAAGTCCCTTCCAGCTTCGGCGGGACTTGATTTTCTCTAGTGTTCAAGGCATCCTTGTTACGAAAGTTTCCAAAATGCACAACCGTGGAGAAAATAGCCTCTCCTCAGCCTCAGTGTCTTCCCACCTAATATATTGAAATATTTCGTCTTCTGTTTCCACTGACTTCAACTTTATGAGTCTTGCATTTTCATGATCTTTCTCCCTTCTCTCTTATGGACATTAAAGTGACGTGAATAAACTCTGCATTTCTCTGCTGCTCTTTTTCTGACTCTAAAAAATAACTTCTGGAACAAGGGGAAATGACCACAGAAAATGCTAGAAAAAAATCCCAACGAAGGCAAGAAAGGAGGGAAACTAGCACAGAAAACAGTAGACAAATGGAGAGCAAACAGCGAGGCACCGGGAACACTTTAGGAGTGAGCTAACTAGATGGAAAGAGTCTAATGACCTCATAGGAAGAAACATTCAGTGTGTGCTTGCTGAGAACCCAGAGCTGCTTTCTGGCTTGACCTACAGCCAGCCCTGAGGCTTGAGGACACTCTTCCTCCTTGCAAGCAAATCTCACTCCTCCCAAGATGAGAGGTGCATTGAGGACCCCCGGCCTTCCTGCCCCGGGCAGGTTCCAGATCCCAGCGGAGAAACACCTGCACCGCTAAAGCGCAGTGTGTGCGTGGCAGGTGCGCGGGCTGAGGCGGAGGGAGTGCGCTTTCAATAGCGCGTTTCCGGGGATAGTGAAGAAGTTCCCAGCCGTGTGAAGGGTGTCCAAGTGCCTGTTCTTCCCACGCACACCTGTCAAATAATGCTCTGCTGGAGACACAGAGAGAAGGCAGGAAAAGAGGAGTCAGAGCCGAAAGAGCCGGTGCGCGCATCCTGTGATCATTTCAGACAGAGGCAAACGCCTGTCCCCTGAGGCGTGTGGGTCCCTAACGAGGTCCCCCCTGGATCGGCCTGGCCAGGGCCATTGCAGCCGGCAATGACCTTGAACCCCAGTGCCTGTGTGTGGAGGGTGGCCTGGGACTCTTCTCGCTGCGCCTCCTCTTCCGAGCTCCTCAGGCTTCAGAGAGAGCTGACGGCTCAGATCTCAGCCCAGGGAGCTTCATGGCGAGCTGGGAACGCTGGCTTCACCAGCCTGGCAGGGGCCACGCTCCAGTGGAGAGACACGCCCTGCTCCAGGGCAGCCACTACGTTCACATCCAGCCAGTGGCCCGGGCTCTGTGGCACAGAAACTTCTGAGGACAGGCCACTCCCCGCCCGTTCTCCTGCATCTCTTGGAAGCCACACCTTCCATTAGATTCCCGCTGCTCAGAGCGCAGGGACGGGGTCGGCCATGGCCGCCATTGCGCCCAAACATCCTGACCCGTGGCCTCACGATAATGGTAGTTGCACAACCAAACAGACAAAGCAAAGGTGACTGTGTGAATAGTGATTTCAGGGGTGCCAGAAGGTGCAGTATAGATGTTCACAGCAGAGTGATACCCAGCATTTCAGCGGAAGCCTGAGCTATACATCGCAGAACGGACACCCTCAGAAGGGGCTTTGTGGCACTCGCTGCTGCTCTTCTGTCAACGTCAGTCACTAAAGCAGGAAGCAGCCAGGCGCCATCAAGGAGGTGTGGCCTGCGGTCTGAGCCACGCCCCTCCCGGACCTGATAGACAGCGGCCAGTTATTCCACCCTCCACCCTGTCTCTTTGCTCCCGTCTGTCTGGGTCCGTCCTGAGTGACCATCGATTGGCCAGCGTGGCTGGAGAGCCAGGTTCTGAAAGTGGGGCAGAGGAGGCAACACTGGGAAGGGAGTTGGACAGACGTGTGGAAGCTGTGTTCATCTACCCGATGGCTTAACTTCACTATGGGGTCACAGAAGAGCTGTGGGCAGGGACAGGGACAGTGGTCAGAGTGGGTCTCAGTTGGCTACTGTGACAAATACCACCTACTGGGTGCCAGAAACAACAGCACTTGCTTCTCACCGTTCTGGAGTCTGAAAGTATAAGAGGAAGGTGCAGCTGATTTGGTTCCTGGCGGAGGTCCCCTTCCTGGCTGGCACTGGGCTGTCTTGGCAGTAGCCTCTCAGGGCAGAGAGAGAGAGAGGGCTCTGTCCCACCTCTTCCTGTGAGGGCACTGATTCCTATGTGAGGCTTCCTGGTTTTGCATCCGCTTAACTTTAGTTACTTCCTTCTCCACATACAGCCCCTCTGGGGGTCATGAAGTTCAATCCATAGCAGGCCAGCATCACTGGGGTCAGAAACCTTGTGCCACTGAAGCTGTGCCAGTGGCCTGGCTTTGTTCCCAGGGCTGAGCTGCATCTTATCTCACTGCAGACATGGAAGGCCAAGTTTTCATGAGGCCTATGGGGGCTTAAACTGCTGATGTCCAAACCAGGCTCCTCAGCTGAAGGTAATTACAATCCCGGAGAAGCCACCTGTGGACGAGGGCAGCTGCGCGCTCACCAGCACAGGTGGGGAGAGTGTCACACAGCACCAGAAGGCGCCATTGGTGGTACGTGGATGGTCAGGGTATCTATTCATACAAAATCCCACCTCCTCACTTGCTGGGTATGGAAAACAGCCATTGTGGGCCAGGTATGGTGGTGCACACCTATAATCCCAGCGGCTTGGGAGGCGGAGGCAGGAGGATCACAAATTGGAGACCAGAGGCAGTCTGTGTAACTTAGCGAGACCCTGTCTCAAAAAGTAAAAAAAATGGGCTGGGGGCACAGCTCAGTGGTCCAGCACTTGCAGAGCATGCAGGCGCGAGGCCCTGGGTTCAACCCCCAGTACCACAAAAAAAAAAAAAAAAAAAAAAAAGAGAGAAAGAAAGAAAATAGCCATTGTGCTATACTGTATTGGAAAGAAATATAATAACTTCTCATGTTAAGTAAGCTACTTAAAGAACTTCTGAAAAAGTCAAGACTTTATTGTATTTCTGTGCTGGGGTTGGAACCCAGGGCCTTGTGCATGCCAGGCAAATGGTCTACCATGGAGCCATATCCCCAGCCAAGTCAAGGCTTTAACTGGAGCAAAGCTATTTTTAGAGATGTGCTCCAGACCTGAGTTAAAGCGGGAACATCGGAGGGCTCCGTGCCCTCATTTTAGACAAGTTCTTCTCCCATAGCATGGATTCTCACTCTGGATGCCCATGGGTGTCTGCTAGGGAGCTTTAAAAGTGCTGCTGCCTGGTCCCAACCTTGTCCCAAGGAGTCAGACTCTTGGCCGAAGACCTGGGAATCTGCATTTTCAGGAACACACAACACACACACACACACACACACACATGCACACACACACACGCCCTTTAACTTGCCTCACACCTCTTCATTGCTACAGACTCCTGATCCTACTGGGTGCTGGGACTTTTGTGGCTGGGGTGGGTTGAGGGTGAGGTGCTGCTGAGGAGCTGAACCTCCTTTCAGTGGGGGTCCCAGCCCCCTCAGCAAGACTCAGGGGGAACTCCAGGCTATTTGCACTTTCATCAGGGTCATCCAGACTGCAATGACTTCAGGGAAAGGTGGGGGCTGCCATGAGTGGAGTGACAAGTTTGAGGAACTCCCTGAGCCCATGTGTGTTGACGGTATCTCAAAGGAGACCAGCCCGCACCCGTTCCTCTTCCTCTTAGTCACTTATCCAGTGATCCCCAAATTAGCCCATGCATAGCCACATGCCTGTTAGGAAAGCAGTGACTGACAGCTTGTCCCCAAATGGAAATACCGATGACAGAAGCTCTGGAGAAATAGAATAGGCAGTACTTTAAAGACCTCACATGCTGAGCCCAGTTTGGGCAGGAAAAGAAGCCAAGTGGACCTGAGTCAAGAGCAGGTTGAGCGGCACAGGCTGACCCAGTGGTGCGGGTGGCAGGGCGTTTTCTCCTCGGGTACAATCTGGGCATTGATGATCCCTCACTGGGCTGGGCACTCTGGAGGGTTGGGGCTGTCTTCCTCATCCCACGGATCTCCATGGCACCCAGCGGGGTGTTGGACACAGTAAGACTTCAACTGTTTGTTTTGCTTTGTTTTTTAGTGAACGAATGAGGAAAGCAGTGTTGGGGTGGTAGAAGATGAAACTCACATCCTCGAGGCTAACGAGACGTGTCATTGCCTACTGAACGACTCCTCCTGCCCCACTTGGTAACTGGGGAGAAGGGTAAATGCCAATTGGTATTTCCAATATGGCAGCCACCAATCTTGTTCCAAGTCCAGTTATCAGCAGGTAGGAACAAGGGCGTGCAGGGAAGTTACATCTTCAAATTTGGCAGGAATACGAGGCAATGGGTATCTTGCACCTATGATTTATGCCCTCGTGTCCTTGTGCAAGATGACAGCAAACAGCTTAAGACACCTTTTGTTCACTCATGCATTCATTCACCATTATAACTTTGAATGTCACACGTTCTGCGCACTAAACTGGGGCCCTGCCATCCAGGTTGAGTAGCCATGGCTTGCCCTGGAGGAGGTCACAGTGTAGAGCAGGGGCAGACTTGCAGATAAAACAATTCCAGCTCCACGTGAGGGACTGAGATGGTGCAAGAGGGGGCCTGGGACTCGGAGGAGGAGGAGGACAGACCCTGCGAGGGGAAGGGTGTGACCAATATTGGTGGGAATCGTAATGTGGAGGAATCAGGACAAGGCAGGGCGGGGCCTACTGCTCTCCCACATTCAGACCACTTAACATTCTTCAGACTTTAGAAAGTCAACGTGGGGAAGGCCTGGGGTGGAAAGGGTACAGAGCCAGACAGGATGCTCAAAGAGGAATGTGGGACTCCCAGTTCACAACGAACTCGAATTAAACATCTCCCTCGACAGCACTACCAGGAAGCTGCCACATCTCTCTTCCTGAGCAACAAGAACAGGGGGCTTGCGTGGCTCCTGCGTGTCAACCATAGCGCAAGCTGGTCGAGGATGGGGATCAGGAGATGACTCCCACGCAGGGACCGCACGCCAGTTACACCATTGGGGTGCCTCGAATATGCCCCAGGCTCGTGCCTGTGACTGGCACACACGCAGATGCCCCAGGCTGGTACCCACCCTTCATGGACAGCGTCTTGCAGACATGGTGAATAATCATCTCTGCTCTGATCTCTAGTTCTTGGACGACCGTGGATTTCTCTTCCTCCCTCACAGCAGCTTTCCAGGGGCTTCAAGTCCCTGAAGGCAGCGGCCATTGCCTGTTAGGCTGGGGCCTAACAGTCAACCCATTAGTGATCTTTACTATCCAACCACCTATCGTTTATGACAAATTCTCCATAGATTGTTGACTATTGACAGAATAGCGTCATCCCCAAGAGCTCTCGCACTTTGAGCTTTTGAGCGCTGCAGCTGTCTTCGGAGCATCTTTGTGTTTTAGTGATAGACGCCTTCTTATTTTTAGCCTTTAGTTGCATTCATTAGAATATTAATGCCGACGAAGACGGGTTATTAAGTGTTGGACGCGCTCTTACTCTTCCAGATGGGAGGTTGTGTGCCTCCGAGCAGATGTTTACATTGTTTTCTGAAATCTGCTCTTCCTTCCTGCTTTCTGCTGCCTCACCCTCTTTTTGAAGCAGGCGTGGATATTGGATTTTTTCCTTTGCACTAGGCAGAATGTGAAGGTGCGGACAGATAAGAGAGTATTGGCCTCAAAGGCCTCCGCTGGGTATGATGGCAGTTTTTAGGGAAGCGTGGCTAATTTTGTCTGCTCAAGAGGTGGTTATTCCATGAGCCACACCCTGAGGGTTGGTTCCTAACCCACCTCCACTTCCAGGCCACTTCAGAGAATGATGGTGGTGGCTGCGGTTCCGGCTTTGAATGCTGCAGGTACCCAGAGGGCATTTCTGTGCCGCCCACCCCTCCGAGACCAAAGGTCAGATCTGAGCACTGTCCTCAGAGAACAGTGGACAGTGTGCTCTGTCCGCAGTGGGGACAAGGGTCGCTCCTCCCAGGGCTGATGACCAGGCTTTTCTGTTTCAGAAGTCTGAGCGAGTAAATAAGCCCGCCATGATATTGGCTCCGCACACTCTTGTGGATTCTCTGTGAGGTCCTGGCTAGTCACGAGGCCACGTCACCTTGAAAAAAGCTGCTTATGATAATGTCGAGGCTGCAGCCTGGATGCGCTGTTGCCAGAAGAGAATTAGGACACAGACAGGGGGGCAGAGAGAGAGGGAGAGAGGGAGAGAGAGGGAGAGGGAGGGAGGGAGGGAGAGAGAGAGAGAGAGGGAGAGAGAGAGAGAGAGGGAGAGAGAGAGAGAGAGAGAGAGAGAGAGAGAGGAGAAAGGGGGAGGGAGATGCTGCCTGTGGGTAGTGGCAAGTGTGAATTGATCCCCTAGGGAGGGACTTGAAGCCCCTGGAATTCTTTCAAATGGAGTCATGGGCTGACACTCACTTTCAATTGCCACTTAAGTCCTTCTGTACTCTTTGCAAAAGTTTTTCAGGAGATAAAATGGGGGGAGAAAAAAGGAAATCTGGTAGCAAGATGTGCTGTGAAAGTTGTGCCCAAGCCGGGCACGGTGAAGCTCGCCTGTCATCCCAGCGGCTTGGGAGGCAGAGGCAGGAGGATCGCAAGTTCGAGACCAGAGGCAGTCTGTGTAATTTAGTGAGACCCTGTCTCAAAGAGTAAAAAAATGGGCTGAGGGTGCAGCTCCGTGGTCCAGCACTTGCAGAGCATGCAGGTATGAGGCCCTGGGATCAACTCCCAGTACCACCAAAAAAAAAAAAAAAAAAAAAAGAAAGAAAGTTGTGCCCTCTGAGGGAGTTAGAGCCCAGCCGACTTGTAACACAGGCAGTGATTGGTGCGTGGGCAGAGGTTCGGGCCTTAGTGTTTCTCCCCAGCCTAACAGGCAACTGCAGGCCGGCTGCCTCCTCCAGACGACAAAGGGCCTCTGAGACAAAAGCCTCCGTTGACTGCAACTGTGAGGGAGGAAGAGAATCCACAGTGGGTCCAAGGACTAGAGATCAGAGCAGAGCTGATTATTCACCATGTTGACGAGACGCTGTCCATGAAGGGTGGGAACCAGCCTGGGGCATCTGCGCGTGTGCCAGTCACAGGCACGAGCCTGGGAGACGTTCGGGGCACCCGCGTGGTGTAACTGGCGTGCGGTCCCTGCGTGTGAGTCAGGGGCACCTGTCAGGTGTGCTGGTGGGGGGACCTCCCTGCTGTTCCAGTGAGTGTGGGCCTGGGTTCTTATTTCCTCTCCTTAAATACGGGTCCTCCCAGAGTTGAGGACAAGCTGGAGGGCGAGGAGGAGAGGGCGGGGACCCAGGCCAGCCCAGCAGCTGAGAGCAGTCAGGTTGCCTGTGATCGGTGTCTGTCTGGCGCTGGTGCCAACATCACTCGCCGTCCAGGTGTGCCTCTGTCAGACCTCCCCTCTGCCCTGCTGTCGCTGTGCAGTGATGGCCACAGGACCTTGTCATCACTTCACATCACTTCAACAAGAGCCGCAGATGGGCATGCAGGCTTCCGGGAGGGGGATCGCCCTTAACCTGGGGGCAGAAGGTGAGACCTGGCTCCCAGCTTAGAGACGCCCCTGCACAGGACAGGAAGGGCCTTTGAGTGGTGAGCAGCCAAAAGCCTCTGGGCACTGCCTGGCCAGGCACACTGTCATCAAAGTCACAGAATAGTATGACGCACGTGTGGGGCGCGTGTCCATCTGCCATGGAAGTCCTTGGGATTCGCAGCAGCTTGCTGAGTTGGCCTCATCTAAAGTCTCTAACATCCCCCTCAGCTAGTGGTAGGACAGGCTTTTGCCACTGAGGGCTGGGGAGCCTCTGGAGCCTTCCCAGGAGGAGGCAAGCCATGAACAACCCCACAGGTCACCACTGCAGGTATGCCCACGCACCAATCACTGCCTGTGTTACAAGTCAGCTGGGCTCTAACTCCCTCAGAGGGCACAACTTTCTTTTCTTTTTTTCTTTCTTTTTTTTTTTTTTTTTTTTTTTGCGGTATTGGGAGTTGAACCCAGGGCCTCATACCTGCGTGCTCTGCAAGTGCTGGACCACTGAGCTGCACCCCCAGCCCAGATTTCTGGTCAGTTACGGTGCCGTCCTGGCCAGCCCAGGGGGCTCTGGCGCTGTCATTGTCTAGACCTGGCTCCGCCCATGCATAACACTGTCCTTTTCCATGGGTCCTCGCAGATCTGTGCTGCTCAGCAACGCCTTCCCAGACCTACTGCGCATCAAACGCAACTTCCTTCCTGTAAAGCCCAGAAACATTTCTTTCTTTTTTTTTTTTTTTTTAGGGGGGGTTGTAGTATTTCAAACTTAGGATGCCCCAAAGTGCCCCTGTCACTTTGTTTAGACAGACCTTGCAGACCACAGGAATGGGGCTTTATGGAGAAATGAAAGTAACGCCTCAGACCAGCAAAGTCAGCTGTGATTCTGAGACCAGTAGCTCCAGACCCATCAGCTTCGACCCTGAGTCTCATTTTCTTCATCTGTAAAGTGGGCAAAGCCACCTTGACTGTAGGGATGGTGGTTGCAGAGATCAGGCTGAGTTAACTGTAAGGATTGGTGCAGCTCTAGGGCATGTTAATAATCCTTTACCACCTTTGTGCTGGGATTTAGCTCAGTTGGTAGAGCGCTGCTCTGCAGTCTCTGAGGTCCCGAGTTCAATTCCCAGCACCACAAAAATGAGAGAAGGATGTGGCAACCCACTCCCAAGGCAATCCCGAGAACAGTCAGCCATTGAAAACCCTATGAGGGTCGCTATGAGTCGGATACCGACTCGACAGCACCTAACAACAACAAGAATTACCACCTTTAATATGCATTCTCTTTGTAACAACAACAAAACTAGGAATGCCATAGTTAGGATCTAGAGTGTCCCCCAAAGGCCCATATGGTGAGGACTTTGTCCCCAGACGGTGGTGCTAATGGGAGGTAGTGGAGCCTTTAGGAGGTGGAGTCTGACGGAAGTCTTTTTTTTTTTTTTTTTTTTCAGTACTGAGGGTTGAACCCAGGGCCTCGCGCCTGCATGCTTTGCAAGTGCTGGACCGCTGAGCTGTGTCCCCAGTCCATTTTTTTACTTTTTGAGACAGGGTCTCGCTAAATTACACAGACTGCCTCTGGTCTCCAATTCGCGATCCCCTGCCTCCACCTTGCTCGAGCCGCTGGGATTATAGGTGTGCGCCACCGTGCCCGGCTTGATGGGAGTCTTTAGGTCACTGGGATGTGCCTTTGAAGAAGATTGTGGGACCCCAGGCTCTTCTTCTGCCTCTTCCATTCCCAGCCATGAGCTGAGCAGGTTGATCCACCATGATGGGCTGCCACAGGCCCTAAGCCATGACGCCAGTTGATCACGGACTGAAGTCTCCCAAACCGTGAGCCAAAGCAAACCTTTTCTCTTCGTATGCTGGTTATCCCAGGTATTTGTTACGGCAATGGAAAGCTAACACAGCAGGATTTTTGTTTTGTAGAAACGTTGAATGCAGTGGAATCACCTGCTAAAAGAAAAATAGGAAACTGAAGGCTGTCAGAAATGAAAACATGAGGGCTTTATTTTTAAACTGATAATTTGAAGAACAGAAAAGAAGCAACAATGTAGCATTTAACACACTGATTTCTTTGAGGCAATTTTCTTAAAATTATGAGTCCCGGAAATCCAAGTGCTACAGACATGTAGTTAAGAAACACGCCTAAATACAAACAGTCCAAAGCCTCGGGCCAGCCCTGCTCTCTCCAATCCCCCGGCTTCCCTGACAACCACACCCCGATGCAAGTCTGACGTGCTGGAGCTGCCAGCATAAATTCCCAGACTTGGACATAAGAGGGTCCAGGGATTCACAGTTGGCAGGAAAGAAAGAGCTGGAAAAGTAGGAGGCATACAACCACAATAGACATAAATGTACTAGACACACAAGGGGGAGCTTTGATTTAACTAGAAGACTTAAAAATTGTAATTTGTGTGTATCTAATAACATAATGGGCTGGGATTTAGCTCAGTTGGTAGAGCGCTGCTCTGCAGTCTCTGAGGTCCCAAGTTCGCTTCCCAGCACTGCAAAATGGGAGAAGGACCTGGCAATCCACTCCCAAGGCAATCCCAAAACAGTCAATAATTTCTGTAATAATTTCCCTTCCTCAACTTTATTTGTATTTGTGTTCTAATCCCTGAGGGAAATGCTTAGTCATTACTGTTCCATCTCTCTTCCTCTCTAGAATATGTGTTTAAGCTAGTCATTTATCTCTAAGTATTTTTTAACTGCTTCTCAAAAGTTTTGATACAAAACCCTTTCATTATCTTTCAGTTCAAGATACTTTTAAATTTGTCATTGTCATCTCTCCTCTGACTTATAAGCCTTTAGAAGTATTAAATTTCAAACATAGGACGATTTTCTATTTTTCTTTTCT